>BMAO01001496.1:0-54924 GCA_019973975.1 Trichonephila clavata | reverse complement strand
AAAAATTCAGAGGACATAAAAAAATAAATTGTGCATTATATGAGAAAAATGAAAAGACATTACCTTATAGTTTTGAAGAATTGTAAACTTATATTTGAGTATTAAAGCATCTAAACATGTATTTCAAATTTAAAAATGAGTTTCATTCATTTTTTAAAAAAACGGAAAGAGTGATTGCTCAAAAAGTTCCGGAAAAAATTAACTGAAAATTTTTGTGTCTGTTCTGTATAATAGCAGAAACTATTTAACCGTCAGATTTATCACCCACTGTTTTATTAAAAAATGTACAGCCCCTTATGTGAATATTATCACTGATTTTTTAAGAAATTTCATATAATATTAAGATAAAGGGTGCTCTAGATTTTGGAAAAATTAAAATACCTCTTATCTTTGAAGGTCATTTCAAAAATGATTTGCAAAGTAATAAATTCTTAGTTGAAAAATTAAGAATTTGCTCATAAACTCTTTGTACAGAGTAGGGCCCTGTTTACGTATTTTTTTTACCAATTTTTCTCCATTTATTAATAATAATAATAATATCTTTTTCTCTTCTTAATTTCAGCATTTACTTCTTAAAATGTACTTAATAAATCTAAAAACCAGAAAAGTTTTCAATATCGCCATTTTGTTTTTAAACAAAAGTTGTCGCATACCTTAAACCATATATTTATTTGCTTCAAGAAATAAATGGCTAAAAACGGGAAATAAATTTACAGAAAAGATTAATTTTTACGTGTAATTTATTTGTCAGAATCAAAAATAATTATCTCGTATATTGTACAAAAGCAGAATCAGATTTAGTTTGAACACGATTTAAAGTATTGTAAGATTTTATAAAAAAAGAAACTGTCAAAGTTAAGCCACAACTTTGCTCCAAAGAAGAATAAAGTTTTCTGCTTTTAAATGAGGAGCATGAATATTTATGAGGCTCACTACAAATTGAAAAAGGTAAACCAATGGAAGGTAGATAATCATTTATTTCAAAACATAACGTACACAGTTTTAAACAAAAGAAAAATATAAAATACAAACGCATTTGTCAGTAAAATAAGCATTTGAAACACTTTTCTTTCTACTTTATTCAACAATAAGTACGTGCTAGTGAAAATAAATTGGAAATAGAACCGCTTCTGCAGAAATGAAAATATTCTTTAATGATCACCCTATCAAATTTAAGGATTATATCTTCAGTTTAAGGTACTATGTAATATTAAGTTCTAAAATCATAGCTCCTAAGAACTTCTCAAAAAGACAAGGTTTTTATTAAATACACATGTATTTATAAGGACTGTAATCTTGTTCTTCGATTGTAACAATGATTTTTATCAAAATATTCGCAACAGCTTTCACTTTCGAAAATGTTTCCTTGTTTGTATTCTGTCCAATAGTATTTACTTCGAAACAGAAGCTACTAAAGACGGGTGTTGTTTGAAAAATCGGGAAAAATTTTACTTGTAGACATAGTTTAAAACAACGAACTAAAAAATTCAAATACAAAATACTTGTGCATAAAAATTTTCGGTTTTTCTTCTTATGAATTACTTTTAACATATGTTTGTGGTTCTCGTTTAAACATTTTTTATTCTACGCCCGTCTTCGCATCTCTGCCATTGGTCGACGAGCAGCCCAATAAAGTGATGAGGAAGCATAAAAGGAGTTAAACCTTGCCTCCGTAGAGTTGTCTACAAAAAACTTTAAAACAATAGGGCAGTGTTTGAGGTGATCACCACCCATTTCACCCTGGTTGCACAGAGGGCACCAAGCGGAAAGTAAACGAAAACACACAACTCCAACAGATCGAGGCGGAAACTGGGGACTCAACCACTTTTGTTAAGCAAGATATTCAACCTTTTACCTGCAGCTTCTTCGCCATACTCTATTAATTTGCAGTTTACTGTAAATGATTCTTTTGATGTTACGCAGAAGCAAGGGAGAGTCAGGTTGGGACAAGAGAGATCCCTATTTAGCAAGCCCATCTGCTTTTCCCATTTCCAGAAATGTTACCGTGGCTGGGAATCCACTGGAGAGCAATGCTTTCTCTAGACTTCCCAAGTTCAGTAACTTTCCTTCTACAAGAATTCACTCGTGCGTTTTCATTATATCTTGAGTTTATTAGAGACAAAATGGCAGCTTCAGAATCGATAAGGAATGCAATAACATGTTCAGAACAGTTTTCTAATTTATCAATCGCAAATGATATATTACCGCTATCTCACCATCAGAATTGTCACAAACTTTCCAACAGGATAACTAATACTGAAAGCACCTGAATAGGCTTCAGCACCAGCATTTTTAATAGTATCTTCTGCTGAACCATCTGTGTATACATGGAACCATTTTTCAAGAGGATATCTGTAATGTTAATAGAAAAGGTCATCACTTTTTAAGTCATTTTGTATAAAAAATTGCTTACCAACACTCCAAACAAGATCCAGGTGGCTCTCCAAAGTCATCTGGCACATAATAGGGTTAAGTTCCTTTGGGAAAACTTGGCGGTTGCGTTGTAGGAATATCGAAAGTATCATAAAGATCATGAACAGTTGAAAGGAAAGACTTAGAGTTTTTAATCTTTCATTTTTGTGGCTCTATAATAATTTAGGGAATTGTTTCTCCTTCTCAAGATCTTTTCAACCAGGTTCAGGGCACTTCCTAAACACCTTTCACTCAAAGGTTCCAAATCTGTCTGGAGTTTCATTGCAGCTATAGGGATTTATTTGGTCCTACCAGTGATTAAACGCAACATGCTGTTTTGAAAAAGATTAAACCTATTTTTAACAGAATCGGAGGCGGTTATTAAAACCTCACTTGCATACTCAACAATAGGTAGGACATAACATTTATAGGCTGTACACAAAACATCTTGAGTTGAGCCCCAAGTTACACCAGCTAAATATTTCAGTAGTTTAGATCTTGAGTAACCTCTATCAACAGTTGAATCTATATGATTCTTCCATGTTAATTGAGGGACTAAGCGAATGTCCAAATAAACAGTGTAAAATGTCTTAGATAGAACTTTTTTATCGTACTGAAGTTGGATGTCATGGTGTTTAATACTGAGAGAAAACAATTGAAAGGTGGTCTTATCAGTATTAACGGACATATTGTTCTCATAAGACCAAATGTAAAGAACGTGTAAAGCCCGCTGAAGCACACTCTCCAAGCCAGAAATGTCCGATCCTGTAGCACTCATCACCATGTGATCAGCAAATAATAAAATATTTTTACCTCATCATTGTGTGTGCGTGACTTTGTTTGTGTATGTGCATGCGTGCGTGCGTAAGAGAGAGAGAGAAGGGAGAGAGAGGGAAAGGGAAAGAAAGAGAGAGAAATGGAGATAAATAGAAAGATAATATTTTGACAAAAAATAAAATAACATTTTAATAATACGTTATAATTTTAAATCACACACATATATTCAAAGCATAATCAGTTGTTAGTAAATTAATTTTTCCCGATGGTCTGTCTTTTAATATACAGATATGTAATTGTTTTGATATTACTTATATTCAGAGAAAATTAAGTTCATTGATGTAAAAAAAAATTTTGCTGAGCTAAAATTAATATAACACCTTTGATAAGTAAATAGTTATCACCCTCCATGACTTCACATAATAAATAATTTTTACCTTATCCATTTCAAGAAGAAACCACACCTTTACATCCTAAAAACTGTCCTGTTAGCGATTTTAAAACAAGATTATTCAATCTGGTCACATTCACTTATTCTGACCAATCACAAAAGACCTCACCAGAAATCATCTATCATCTGATTATATATATATATATATATATTGTTACGATTTTGGTATTTAAAATGTGTTTATTATGTTAAATTATGTCAAAATTACTATTCTGCTTGAAAAAAAGTGCAGGGTTAATGTTCATTGCATGTAAACATGTGAATTAGATCAATTGCTATGGGACCTTGTAAATAACATGGGGCTCTTTGGGTATCTCGCCAATTTGGCGAGATATCTTTTAGTTGGCGACAGTTTTGGCAACTTATTTTATAGCCAAATTTGTCGCCATGTATCGCCAAATTTGGCGACATTTGACGACTTCCGGTTCTCCTATTTTCTGGAATGTTCTACCACTTTCGTCGTGTCTATATAAGGCATACTGAAATGCAACATGAGTTGTTGTTGTTATTCAGATTTCTTGAAGCTCAGACGCGCCGGCAGCCTCTGTTACTTAACGGGTGATTCCGTCGTGATTTATGCCGAAGAGAGTACGAAAAGCCTACGGCTTGGCATTTGATCTATTTCCCGCTGGATCAGTACATTGCGTTGTGTTACTGTTGTGTTATATTACTGTGACCTCGGCTGTTCTTATGCCTTTCTGAACATTGTATTCTTCATTGGGCTGATAATAAAGAACTGTTTTATCGCTGTCCTGATTAAAGTCTATTCAATCCCTGAACCCAACAGTGAAATTCGTTACAAAGTGGTGTCAGAAGTGGGATTGAATAGCGAAGATAAATGAAATGGCTGACTTCGATATTGAATCGGTTGTCTGTACTGCGTGTTATAGAATTGCGAGAACAGTTATCGAATCGGGGCTTGCCTACAACTAGTCTGAAAGAAGAGTTAGTAAAACGACTTAGAGACGCTATGGAGAGTGAACAAAGTATTAGAGAAGTGAGTGATGAGAGCTCTCCTGAAATAAATGAACGAATTAAGGCGGTTGGCGAAAAAGAGCCAGTAAGAGAAGAAAGAAAAAGTGAATCTGAAATAAATTTGAACCAACTGCTGGCGGCTATGATGGATATGAACTCTAACTTAAAAGAAATGAAGGCAGGTCAGAGAGAACAGGAAGGAAGATTATTACAAGAAATGAAAAAAACCCAAGAGGAAATGAAAGCTAACATCGTAATCGTGATTAGCACCAAGTTAGATGTTATTGCAGACAAAGTGTACAAAAATGAAGAAAGACTTGGCGAAATTGAAAAGAATATCGAGAAGAATGAGGAGAGATTTGGCGAAATAACACTAGAAATTGGGAAATTAAAAGAAGCAATGAAGGTTGATATATCTGCTGAAAAATCAAATTTCGCCAAAGAAAATATTCTATAACAAGAAATCAGCCAAGATCAACCCAATATCGCCAAGCCAAATATCAAGATCTCCACATATGATGGAAAGACATCATGTCAGGTATACAAAACCCAGTTCTCAATTATAGCCAATGGAAATGGCTGGGATCCTGTTACCAAAGCTCGCCAACTGGCTGCATCTTTGCGAGCGGAGGCTGCAGATGTCTTAAGAACAAACAGTCCCGGAGGAAGAACAATTAAATTTTGAAGCGCTCGCAGAGGCCCTTGAGCTACGTTTCGGCGAAAAATGTTTAAAGGACTTTAGTCGCCTGCAATTAAAATCACGCCAACAAAGACATAATGAGACTATCCAAGATTTGGTGACAGATGTAGAACGGCTATCTCATCTCGCATTTGCCGATTGCCCAGCTGACGCACGAGACACTTTGGCTCTACAATATTTTATTGATGGCGTGAAAGATCCTGAAATTCAGAAGGCTCTCCGATTGGCGGAGTTAAAAGACTTGAAATCAGCTCTAGTGTACGGCCTGAAATACGAGGCTGCCCAACAAGCTTCAAGAAGGGACAGACATCTGGTGAGGGGAGCAGAAATAACCAATTCAGATCCTGGTATGGCGGAAACTCTGAAAGAAATGCGTGATATTCTGTTATCCCTGAATGTCAAGTATAATAGAAACGCACAAAAGACGAAGGTAACGTGCTGGAGGTGCGGAGCCGAAGGACATGTTCAGCGGAACTGTCAAGCTCACCAAGATCAACGAGCTGGGAACGCACCTAGAACCAAAGCACAGGAAAACTAGAACATGGCGGTCTCGCGGGGCGGAGGTTGCCAGTTAATAAAAAGCCCTATTTTGAGGTTTTTCAAATTTCTTCAGAAAGTGGCGGCGGAAATGGATTCTTCATTGAAGCCCATGTAAATAAATTACCCTGTCGTATGATCGTTGATACAGGGGCCAATGTCACCATCATGCGGGAAGATATTGCTCAACAACTTAATGAAAAAATCATCTGGACGCCGCCCTGCGTTACCCTCCAGACTGTGACCGGTGACAAAATTCCAATTATTGGCAAAATGAACATCAAGATAACCTTCGGAAATAACGCATATAGTTATACTGTCTATGTGGCTAATATTACGGACAATTTTATCCTCAGACTGGACTTTTTAGTGAAATACAATTTTATTTTGAACTTTAAAGATAGCTCTTTGCATTCTACGACGGACACATAATTTCGGCTGAAGGCGTAAGAACTGACCCCCGAAAGGTGGCAGTGGTTAAAGAATGGAGCCAACCTCGGAATGTGCACGAGTTGAGAAGCTTCTTAGGCTCTGCACTTATTATAGGAGGTTCGTAAAAGGGTTTTCTTTAATCGCATGACCACTTCATAGGTTGACTGAGCACAAACGGCCATTTGTATGGACAGAGGAATGTGAGGTAGCATTTACCAGCTCGAAGGAGGCTTTAACATCCGCGCCTATTTTATCTTATCCGGATCCTCATAAACAGTTTATCTTAGATACGGATGCCAGCCATGCAAACGTAGGAGCAGTGTTATCTCAAGAAATTAACGGCCAAGAACGTGTCATCGCTTACTGGAGTAAGTGCCTGTCGAAGCCCGAGCGAAATTATTGTGTCACCAGGAAGAATTACTTGCCATCGTTAAGGCTGTTGAAAATTTTCACAGTTACGTTTACGGGCAAAAATTCCTGCTCCGAACAGACCATGCACCTCTCACATGGCTTTTGAATTTCAAGAAACCAGAGGGACAGATTGCTAGGTGGATACTGAAACTCCAGGAGTACGACTTCAACATCCGACACCGCAAAGGATCCTTGCACGGAAATGCAGACGCCTTGTCCAGGAAACCCTGTTCAGAGAATTGTCGCTTTTGCTCTACAGCTGAGATGAAATATGGGAAACAGTGCCGGTTGTGCTCCAGATCACTGCGTCAGCTACATCACATTTAGACCCTTGGAGTGATAAAGAAGTTCGCGAAGCACAAATGAAGGATCCTGACCTAAAACCCATTATTGAACGCATGGAGTCGTCTAGTGTGAGACCCTCTTGGCAAGACATCTCTAGTTTAAGTCCTGGTATCAAACGGTATTGGGCTCGTTGGGATTCTCTTCACATTCGAAACGGTGTTCTGTATAGAAAATGAGAATCCGAAGATGGCAAAACATCAAGGTGGCAGTTAGTACTTCCTCGATCACGAATACCTGACGTACTAAAGGAATTACACAATAGTTCAACAAGTGGCCATTTCGGAGTTATGAAGACCATGCAGAGAGTTCGAGAGCGGTTTTATTGGAATAATGTAAGAACTGATGTCGAAAAATGGTGCAAGTCCTGCGATACCTGTGGAGCCCGTAAAGGACCTAACAGACGTAGTCGCGGAAAGCTACACCTATACAATGTAAGGGCACCATTCGAAAGAACTGCGTTTGACATCTTGGGACCTTTTCCACGATCGAAAGACAATAACCGATGCATTTTATCTGTCATGGATTATTTCACGAAATGTCCTGAGGCATACCCGATTCCCGATCAGGAAGCGACAACTGTTGCAGAAGTGTTAGTGGAGAATTGGATTTCAAGGTTCGGAACACCCCTTCAACTCCATTCCGATCAGGGGAGAAATTTCATTTCTGCTGTCTGCCAAGAACTTTATAAAATCCTGGGAATCGATAAAACACGAACAACCTCTCTACATCCACAATCGGATGGCATGGTAGAAAGATTTAATCGAACGACCCTGAATAGTCTCTCTCACCTTGTTTCAAAGAACCAACAAGACTGGGATCAGAAACTACCGCTGTTCCTGCTGGCTTACAGAAGTGCCGTCCATGAAATTACCGGCTTTACACCTTCAAACATGCTCTTTGGTCGTGAACTCCGTCTCCCTGTGATCTCGTATTCGGACGTCCACCGGGTGCACCTTCTTCGCCTGAAGACTATGTTGAGAATCTCCAGGCACGGTTAGAAGACGTTCATCAATTTGCCCGAGGTCGCATTAACATCGCGACGGACAAGATGAAGATCCTATACGATGCAAGAGCTACAGGACTTACATTTAAAGAAGGTGACAAGGTTTGGTTCTGGAACCCGTACCGACGTAAAGGACTTTCTCCGAAGCTTCAAACATCGTGGGAAGGGCCTTATACAGTTCTAAAAAGACTGAACGACGTCGTGGTTCGAATCCGTAAGTCTACGAATGCTAAGCCTAGAGTCGTTCATTACGATCGCTTAGCTCCTTATTATGGTAAGAATACTTAGTTTAGGGATCAATTTAAACCATGGTTTCATCGCCTTCAGCCATTTCCTTTTGTAATTAGTCCTGTAAATAGTTGTTTTTTATTTGTTATGTTGAGTATACTTTCATTGTCATTTGTTTCTCTTATATTTAAAATAATATAATTGCTTGATTTAAATGGCTTACTGCTCAAGTGTACTGCCAGAAACGTACAGTCTTTGAGGAGAGGGCAATGTTACGATTTTGGTATTTAAAATGTGTTTATAATGTTAAATTATGTCAAAATTACTATTCTGCTTGAAAAATAGTGTAGGATTAATGTTCATTGCATGTAAACATGTGAATTAGATCAATTGCTATGGGACCTTGCAAATAACATAGAGCTCTTTGGGTATCTCGCCAATTTGGCGAGATATCGTTTAGTTGGCGACAGTTTTGGCAACTTATTTTGTCGCCAAATTTGGCGTTATTTGACGACTTCCGGTTCTCCTATTTTCTGGAATGTTCTACCACTTTCGCCGTGTCTATATAAGGCATACTGAAATGCAACATGAGTTGTTATTCAGATTTCTTGGAGCTCAGACGCGCCGGCAGCCTCTGTTACTTTACGGGTGATTCCGTCGTGATTTATGCCGAAGAGAGTACGAAAGCCTACGGCTTGGCATTTGATCTATTTCCCGCTGGATCAGTACATTGCGTTGTGTTACTGTTGTGTTATATTACTGTGACCTCGGCTGTTCTTATGCCTTTCTGAACATTATATTCTTCATTGGGCTGATAATAAAGAACTGTTTTATCGCTGTCCTGATTAAAGTCTATTCAATCCCTGAACCCAACAGTGAAATTTGTTACAATATATCTGGAATACAGATTTTATCAGAGGCATAAAAAATTTTCTAATTATAAATATGATAGCAATAACTCTCAGAATAAACATATTCATTAATATATTCGTACTCGATTAAACTGACACACAAAATCAAATAAATTTTCACAATCAAAATTATTATTATGATACTGTACAATATCAACACATAAATTATTTTCGTTGTAATTAAATGCAATAATAGTAGATGCAAAACATGTCACATGCGTTATACACAGAGTAATATATAATACATCCAAATTTTTCTTATGTACAACCTTCAATTGCGTTTACATGTTTGAACTGTAAAAAATGTAATTTTAAATATATTGGCCAAATATGTAATAGTATCAATATTCGTATAAACCTTCAGATAAAATACCAAAGATTATAAGCATAATAACAATACTATTAAAATTAAACTTAGGCACTTTCATCTACATGGCTTTGAAAATAGTGATATTTCCATTCTCAGAATAGTCCCACACATTAAAAATAGACTGTGGTGGGGAAAAACCAGTTCACTTTAAATATTATAACTCTACATGTTCATTGGTTTGAATACCATACACTTAGGAAAAAATATCTGACATAGCATTCAACTAAACGTTAACAAGGAATAGTTTTATAATAGTGATAATGTAATAAAAATTAAACTAATAAAAAAAAGAAATAGGAAGAAAAGAACTAGTAAACTACCAGCATAGAGATAACTTCTAAAATTAATTTGTGCGTGTGTTTCTTTTATGTTTTAAGTATGAATTTTTTTTAGGAAAATAAGGCAAAATTGTCCATGTGCTTCATTAAATGTACGACAAGAGAAAACAAAATAAGGGAATCAAAAATAAAAATGAAATCTCCCTTTGTACGTTTCTGTTTTCAGAACATTGAGACAAAAATCTTCTAATATTAGTTAGATTAAATATTTAAACTCTCGTTTTTTCACTTAGAAACGTTCTTCAATATTAATATAAATTCATGTTTCAATGAAACATAACGTTTGTTGCTCCACTTTTTTGAACCCCTGAAGAATTCATTAAATATACAGTTTTTAAACTTACAAAAAATATATTTTGCAAAATATATTTTTAATATATTTTATTTTTAATTATATACAAAATATTGTTTAAACTTTTATGATAAAGGATATGAAATTTGAAACTTATTATACCCTGGGAAAAATGTTCAATTCAAACAAAATTGAAAATATATTGAGAGTTTGCAGTTAATTTTCTATCATTTGAGGAAACCAATGTCATATTTTATTCAGCTAAAGCACAAACTCCATTAATTCAAGTAGAAACCAGATTTTCCTATCGTTTTAAATGCTCTAAGGGATTTTGAATTGCATTTTATTTTATTTTCACATTTCGGATATTCTATTGTTTTGAATCAAATTCCTCCAAGAGGCTTTACTAACTTTTATTAAGCTTAAAAATTTATGATTTATTTCATATCTAAATAGGAAAAAAGAGAGATATTCCGAATTTTTCAAATATTGTAAAAACTTAAAATTTTGCTTTAAATTATTAAGTTCCCTGCGGCAATAAGAGTTACTAAAGAATTTTTATAATACTTTCTTGTAAAATGGATTGGAATATTAAACCTTCCCCTAAACGGGATAACTCAAATGCAAAATCTAAAGCATATATTACGGGTATTACAGGTTTTTATTTTACTTTCAGAGTCCAGGGACATAATTTCAGAAGATTCTGGATTGATTACAGGCTATAAATTATATGATAACTTTTCTTGTTTGATATACTTACTACTATATAGACTATATATATATAGATATATAGATATAATGTAGTTTTATAGTTTTTAGGAGGAGGAAAAAATATTATGTAAAGGTCATAATATGTTTAATCAAATTGATTGCCTTAGATATAAAATTATGTTGCTCTAAATCATTTTACAGAATCAGCTATTCTAATTTTTTTTATTTGTATTCTGATTTATAGTTATACTCATAAAAAATAAGATCTTAAGCATAATTCTAAAATAAATTGCTATTCAAGATAGTCATCAATCTTTAAAGCCGTATATCACCTATATATCTTTAATAATGATGATTTTGCTGTACGATAAAAATACCGATGCTGGAATTATTCAGCTATATTTATAGAAGTACTGTAGCAAATGAAGTACAACGCCTTTCATGCATTATATAAAGTGAATCTTTCTATTTCGAAAATTCTGTCTTGATATGGTAGAGCATAGCTAATAATGTTTAATGTATCTAGAGTAATTTTGACTATTTTCTTTCTCCCAAGAATGTATAGCGTTTAATAAAGAGATGTATATATATATATATATTATATGAGTTATCTCTATCAGATTTTCCTATTACCTATCAATGTTATGAATTATGTTGAAATATCTAATCATAATGTTTTTGAAAATATTTTTTAACTAAACTACTGAAACCTTGTTTTAATGACACAAAACAAAAATTATATTCGTTTATATATATACATACGAGGGTGACTCTGAAATATTTTTGAGATACACGCAGACGAGAAGTTTCAAAAAAATTAGCGATTTAATTTGAAAATACAAAGTATTTTAAAACAGAAGACGACTTTTTGCTGACTTACTTCAAGTTGTTTAACATAGGATAAATTTTAGACAGAAGAGAAAATGGAGTTGAGGCGAGAACATTATCGTGCTATGATTTTAAAGGAGGTTTAAATCACGAGGAATGCTTTCAACGACTGCAATTAGCATTTTGTGATGAATCTTCATGTCGTCCTACTATATTCAGATGGTTTAAAGAATTTTGCAGAGATCGCAATACACTTCAGGATGAAAAACACACAGGAAGGCCGTGGTTGGCAGTAATCCCGGGTATTGGGCCTACCATACAAAAAGTGTTAATGGATGATAATCGATGTTCCTACCAAATGATACAGAAGGAACTTTACATTGGATCCGCATCCATACACAAAATTATTCATGAATTACGTATGAAAAAAGTAATTTGCCGCTAGGTTCCTCATAATCTAACTAAGCATCAAAAAGAGGAGCGTGTCAGAATCAGTAAAGAAATCCTTAAATTGCTAATTAATGGTGACCACCACATCGTTTCTAAAATTGTAACGGGTAATTAAACATACATACCGTTTTTTTACACTCCTACACGTCCAGAAAGCAAAGTATGTATCTTTGAAGATGATCCCTCGCCAACAGTGGTGAAAAGACAACGAGAAATGAAAAAAGTAATGTATGCCGTTTTCTTCAGAAGTACGGGATTGATCAAAGCCATCAAGTTGGAAGGACAGAAGACAGTAGCAGTAAACTCGTATACCACTAAATGTCTTCCAGAAATTCTCCAAGAAGTGAATGTTATGGGACTAATGCTTCCCATACAGCCGCATTAAAAGTTGAGTTTCTTAAACAAAAACAAATTAAAATGATAGAACATCCACCTTATTCTCCGGATTTAGCTATGTGGGACTTTTGGTTATCTTTTAATCTAAAAAAAACTTATGTGGACGTCGTTTTCATTCAGAAGAAGATATAAATGTTGCTATAAATGAATTTTTTCATCCATTCCAATAAATTAATGGTTTGAGGCATTTATATTTATATATATATAAAAAAAGTTGAAAATTCGTCTACAAAAGTTCATTGATGCTGGAAGAAACTAATTTGAAAACTTCTAAAATTTTGTAAGTATAACTTTAAAAACCTAGGAGTATTTCAAAACTTTCAGAGTGATCCTCGTATATATATGTATTATGCATTTGATAATTAACTATGGCAAAGGAAAACTTACGAATTTATGTATAGATTTATGCTTAATTAAGTTTTATACTATCTCATAGTATTGCATAACATTATACGGATGCCTTATTAGACTTCATATTTGACACAAAATAATTTTTTATACAACTTTAATCAAAATGCTCTGACTTGAGGATAGATTCTATATTCTACTGTACTTTTTAGTCTCATTTGAATTTGAAAGTATTCATATTGGGCAGTATAAAAGTTATAAATGTTGAGCAGCAAATGAGATATCGTCTCCATCTTATAGATATGACTTAAGCGAAAGATAAACATTTAAGTCGATTGGAATCGACCGATGAACCGACAAGGTATTTTGGGGTGACCACCTTAACTAAGACGCGCATTCTAAAACAAACAGATTTATGGAACACCGAACCAGGAGAATCAGCTTTTCACAATAAATGCGATTGTGCTTACTTAAGCAACTGATTCGATAAACGTGTAGATGACACTTGTATCTTCATTGGAAACGAGCAAGGAAGCTAATCACGTTAACTGTCGTTGCTGGAGGGAAAAAGCGATCACTACGATGCCAGCCGTACAATTGAACTTTTCCCCACTCACCGACTGAAGCAGAGGATAAATATTGATGATCAGCTCTTCCCGCGGTAGCACGGAATTGGCTATTAAGACATCCTCCCATACCTCGCGCTTCTACGGTATTGGGTTCTCAAGTTCTTGCCATGTCCTGTGATGGCTCGGAAATTGTCAGTGGACAAATGTAAGTACATACGTCGGTATCAGATTCATCAATCCACGCATATTCTCTACTCACTACATTAAATGTCCTTGCCCCACGGTCTACTAGTCGCTCATAGTTGTTCAGGCATTCAACTCGACAAGTTTGTGTTTTTGTATTAAAAATAGTAAACTGTCATACTTTAAGAGAGGTGTACAATGTCAAAAACAAGTGTTAAGGAAACATTCAATTTTAATAGAAAATGGCCATACCTACACCATTAGGTAGACTTCAACACCTTAAAAACATTAGAAGCAACACATACTTTGGAAAAGCCCACCCTCTCCTGACACTTAAACCATTTTTTTTTTTCACTTACATCAAAATGGCTGGGTTAGGCTTCGCCCTCTTATGTTAATGATCATGATATTTTCAGACTGAAGTGAAGTCGAAACCTATTTATTTCCAATTTTACATATCCATTGGCACTAAAAAACTATTTGTTTCCAATTACTTCATTTTAAATTACTCTTCTTTTTACGCAATTTTCTTGAGTAAAAAATAATTCCTTCTTTTACTTCCATGGAAATTATGCAATCGTTAAAGGGTTAAAATCTTGAAATCAGCTGCGTAAGTTTTCGAATAAATTTAATACACTGATTTTAAGGCCTATTTTTTGCAAAATACCTAAGAATATAAATTCAGAAGATGAGATGTATATCATATGCTTTATCAATCAAATCCATCTATTATAATCATATACGTATTAATATACCTTTAATATGTCTATCATAAACACGGGTAAATATTTCTAAGCAATCAATGATTAATATTCTCGTGAAATATATTTTAACAGTGTTTTGCGAAATATATATTTTCTTACGATAAATTTGTAACATATTAAATGTCAAGGGGAAAGAAAATTTCACTCATTTAGGAAATTTAAAAGGAAAAAAAAGTGTTTATTGCTAAAATCCGTATAGCATTCTTTAATTTTATCTCTATATTTATAATAAAATGTAAGCAGACAAACATGTGTAACCAAAAATGCATTCTAATAAGCAGGATTCAAAGATTTATTTGAGCTTTTCGTAACATATGTAGTCTTAAAAGAATTGATGTGAACTTACTTTCGTCATGACGAAATAATTATTTTAAATATTTGGAATACTTTATAAAAATATGATGAAATTTAAATTATATATGGTTTTTATTTCTTAATTTGAAACAATCTTGATAAGGCTTAATGAAACTCGGCGAATTCTGATTATCTTTTTTTTCACTGGTGTGAAATGTTTCTTGTGATCACGTAATGTTAAATAATCATAGAATATCGACTTGCTTTAATAAATTAAGTTAGCTTTTCTTAATTATTTGTATGAGATAAAGAAGTTAGTAATTTAATTAATGGAGAGGAAGAGTTGGTGAGGAAGGATACAGAATTTTATCAAAATTTTTTTTGTTTTCAAACTAGTGCTTTTTGCAAAAAAAATGGTACATTATAAATTCGGCATCAAATTTATCAAGTCACCCAAATGATAAATTCATTAAGTATAGTAAATTTCATTAATTTAAAGTAGTTATCGAAGGAATGATTCAAAATTGCCTCATAGGTAAGTATTTAATAAAAACATTTATTAAAAAAATCACATGTATTGCTTTTTTTAATCTAAGTGCTTAGAAAACTCAATTTATGATCTTCAAACAGCGAAAAAACTGTTTGTTAAAAGCTATTAATGTAATTTATCACTTTACTGAAAGAAAATTTTCTTTTTTCATTACGGGTAGGAAATATGTTATTTTTTTCGCTAATTTTACATAACACTCATATTTAATTGCTAAATAAGATTGTTATAACGAAATTACATTGAATGTTTGTTTTCTTACAAGCAGTTGCATACATGACATGAAGAAAAAAATGTTCCTTCGTAGAATTTAACCATAAAAGCAGTTCCGCTAAGTTTTTTTTTTCATTGCTATCTATAGCCAGATGAATCTTTGAATTATTTATCATTAATTAAAAATTATTCAACCTTATTTCTTTGCTGTTAAGGCTTTTACCAACATATTTGGCTTAAATAAAACATAATAAATATTTTTAACGGTTCATAACTTCTTAAAATACCGGGTAATGAAATATTTATTTATTGTCTAAAGTTAAATTAAATGTTTACTGAGCAGTTTTACTCACACTATTATCATTATCCATTTCAAATATATTCTTAACATTGATTAAGCAACGTTTGCTGATGCGAAAATGCTTGAATGTATCTTCAAATGTGTTAACACATAAATTCATTTTGATGCTTAAAAATTTATTATTTGATTACTGTACGTTCAAAAAGTTCAGAAGACTTAGTCAAAAGCTCTCGTAACTTTACAATCAAAGACGACGAAGTCAATCTCAAACTTTCGACTCCCACTCGACACCCCGTGAGAAACCAGCGGGAGAACTCGACAGATATAATTTCTGTTAGACGAATGGGTTTCTAGAGGAATTAAAATTTGAAGGAGCGACTCGACGGTAATATCGCCAAACAAGAGCATGAGTCCGAGTCATCACAACCATCATTATAAAATAAATTCACCATTGTGAAAAATGCATTTACACTAATACAATTAAATTAAATAATTTAATTGTAATTAAATAATTTAATTGTATTTGAAAATAATTTTTCCATGAGCACTAATCGAAAAAGAGCTCTCAGTTTTTTCCTTTAATGTGATTAGGTTTAGAAATACTCTATAATAACACACAAATATTTATACTTTAATTGAACCGATTTTTAATTAATGAGTACTAATGAGTATAATTTTGTACTGTTTATAATTTATCTTTTTCTTTTCCTGACCTTTCCAAATTTGAATTCGTCAATTGCCAATAAACACAATTTGCTGTTTAGCTTAAAGTCTAATTGTAAGCTCCCCACAAGGCAAGATCATATGTCTAAGATATTTCATGAAATAAACTCTTAAACTTTCCATAATTCAGAGAATAAACATTTACATCTAAAGTCTCTCATTCACAAAAATTCAGTAAGTCTTCTGAAAATTTCGTTGCCATTCCACATGTTACTGTTATACGAGGGATAAATGCAGAGAAGTTTAAAAATTGAAAGTTAAGTAGTGAGTCAATACTGTCAGACAAGTATTATTGTTGAGATGACTGTCATTTTGAACAATCACTATTACATTAGAGTAAAGAAGCAATTATCAATGATGGTATAGATGAGCACTTTATTTTTCTTTCAGTTATTACTGCAACATATCCGTAACTATACACGTGATCATAGAAAAAATATGCTTAGCGTGTCTTACATTTTTTAAAAAAATATTTGTGCTATAAATCTTAAAATATTCTGCATGGATAATAATATCAACTGCAATTGTTATCAAGTAAAATACCATTATTTATAATGTATTTAAATAAATTTATTGAAATTATATTGATTAATATATTACCCCGTGTTTATCTTATTACACAACTATCTAAAATATGTTTGACTTAATTAATTTAATGTTTTTAAATTTGGATAAAAGCCCCAAAATATGTGCTTATGCTTTTATAATAATTAATTTTTTTTCAATTCCTACTATTAGTTCTACTCTAATTATTTATATATTTATTTTGTTCAAAACTTTCAATCGTTAATACAATTCATTTTAAAGCACTCAATTGAGCTGGAATTTTATATACACGATTATTTAGAAAAGATTAAGGAAAAAATTAGGATGGCAATTAAAAGATTGAAAAAAATAAAGCATAGTTTATATAAATATTTAACATTTTCATTGAAGTAATGTACTTTAAAACTAGGATTTCATGAGAGAATTCAGGTATTAATAAATAAGAAACGCCAATTCTCCACACATTTTTTAAATGATTCTGTCTTACGTTTGACCTAGCGTTCCATGGTTAAGATATAATGTAGGACAAGGTTGATCGCACTTATATAAGGAGACAAAAAAAATTATTATCATTGGGAACCAAACCAATGAGGAAAAAATGTTCTATGTCATGATGATTTGGTGAAAAATAATTTCAAAATTTAATGTTGCTACAAAGGGGTTGAAATTTCTAAAAACAAATGGAAAATTTTTTATTTCGGTTAGATGATTTTGGGCTCAAAATTATAATTTTTTTTACAATATATATTATTAAAAGTGATGTTAAACAGGTTCTCTTCGGGTCTTCCACTAATCTTGTAAATGAGAATACTTTTGAGACATTGTTTGATTGGGGAACTTACTTCAATAAATGAACCGTAATTCATGAGAAGCAATATTACTATTTAAAGTTAAGTGTGCTGAGTTGCAATGAGAGAGAGTGAAATTAACTATTCAACGTGTTGTTGTTAGAATGTAGAAAAATTTATGTGTGAATCATCAGTGTTCCTGCGAAGAAGATCAGATGAGTTTTGTGGATGTTAATGAACACAGACGAACATCTGCTTTAAAATACGTACTATTTTTTTATTTTAAAACTCTAAAGTAGATTAAGGTATCCAACTACCCTAAAATTGGGAATTTTGCCAAAAAATGACAAATTTTTTTGTGATGTTATTTTATAGGCCATCTTATTAGCTTTATAAAAATACCAAGTTTATCATTTTTCGTTCACTAAAACAAAAACTACAAGTGTTTTAGTAAAAGCAGATGCCATTACTTTCAGCAAGATGTCACACTTTAAAACGCGTTTTACTCGAAATGTGATTTTTTGAAAATAATTAAATGGGGTCAGCGGTTGCTAAAAAAGTTTTGAAAATAATTATAACTGGAATTTTTTGTGTAAGTTCTGTATAATAGTAGAAGTGTTTTAGCCATCAGACTGTTTTATTACAAAATTTACAGTCCCTTATGTGAATATAATCACTGTAGCAACACATCAGAATTGAAAAATTGAAAATTTGTTCATAAACCTTTGGTACAGAATGGACCACGTTTATGTTATTTTTTGTCAATTTTTATCCATTTTTTCCCATTTAAGTTATAATAATGTATTTTTCTCTTCTTAATTTTAGCATATTTTTCTTTAAATGTACTAAAAAAATCTAAAAACAACAAAAAAATCCACATATCTCCATTTTTTTAAAAAAATAAACGTTGTTGCAACCAGTAAAATACCCTAAAACTGGCTTTATCCTGTCGACTTACAGGCTAAGATTTCATTGAAGGTATAGAATTTAAAATTATTGTTTATCTTAAAAAGGCTCCTACTTCTATAAATCTTCATACAAACTTGAGCAGGGTTTGCTACAATGCATGCTGATTAGTGAGCATTAAGCAGAGAATAGTACAACGAAATCTTACTACATGTCATAACCCAGGTCTTTCTTCTAATATCGTTTAATCAATCAGGCCCATTCCGTCTTCCGCTTTATCGTGCACAGCAATTTTAACAGTATTTTTTTTATAATTTCATACGATAGAAGCTGTTAATCTACCTTATCTTTTTATATAACAACTGTTTAGTACGTATCCTCTGGTCGCAATAACCATTGAAAAGAACTAAAATGCCTATTTCATTTTTTTTTAAAAAATTACTTAGACTTTTTACCATGAAAAAAGTTTCAATACCTAAACTTCATTCCTGGTATGGTAGTACTTAATATATAAAAACTGATATTTAATTTTATTTTTCCCTTTATCTATAGACCAAAGAACATCATTTTGGCATAGGTAGTTTTTTTTTAGGTTATGATAAAAAAAAAATACTTTTATCGATCTTAATCTAAAAGTTTTGGAAATCAGTACCTGGAAACCTTGAAAAACGGATATCATGAACGATTTCGCTCTTGCGAAGGGATGGCACTGTTGCTCGAATGGTCATCGCATCTACTGGTCTTCACTACAATTATATGATCTTAATATTGAATAATCAATTTTATATAATCTATATATATAATTTATATTATACAATCAATTATATAATCTATAATTAATATCGTATAATCAATTATATAATCTATAATTAATATTGTATAATCAATTATATAATCTATAATTAATATTATATAATCAATTATATTATCTTTGCATAACCTGAATGTTATATAACTTGAGGCTATTTTTGCCATATGCCCAAGAGCGTGAACTTAACGCGGAGCACATTGGAGCACTAAAAATGCCTCAATTTTTATAAACATTTGTCACATTGTAAATCATTCATTTGTTTATAATATAGTGTTTTCAAAATTTAAAAATATTTCATAAATAATTAGTTTTTTTACTTTAACATGTAAAGGAATAGCTCATTTTAGCATTACGATATAAGAGAAAAATGCAAAACACATTTTATAAAATAAAAAATGTCTCAGCTCAGATAAAAATGAATAGTTTGATAAAATAAGTGATTCTCTTCATGATAGTGAAGCCAGAATATAATATTAATGTTTGAGTACTTTTATACCTGAAAAAATATTCCTATTTTGGGTCCTATCCTGTAACATGAACCGAAAACAGCCTTAACTCAGTGGTGCAACAGCCCATGAAGGCCAAGACTTACTTCGCCCATCTCAGTTTACATGACCTTGGACCCTGTGCTGCATGAGCAGATGTTCCGGTCAGGTGGTCAGTCTGGCGCGAAACTCTAAGTTTTAAGTTCTTTAAGTTAAGCAAGCTTGGTACTCATTCATCGACCCTCTAAAAAGAAGAAAGGCTGAGTGGATATTGCCCAGCCTAGGGTTTGAATCTCGGACCTGTGGTGTGGAAGTGCGATGCACTACCACTCATCTACTGGGATTGAATGTTATGTAATAAATGTTATGAATCTAGTTGTATCTTCTTGATAAATCTTTTTTTATATTATAGAATACATTAAGTGGTCAAGCAAGTAGCCACGACATATGTCCATTTTTAATATGCATTTTTTTATGATGAAGTAAAAATTATCTTCAAGTTATTACACTAATGCGCGAATGATCTTCAGTGATTCATTTTTATGAAATTGTGAAATTTTTTGTATTATACGTATACGCTACATTTGCATTTAAAAAGTAATATTCATCTCATAGAAAAGATACTTTCAAACAAATAATTCCAACATAACTTATAAACGTCCTTTAAAGTTTAAATTCAATCACATGATGAAAAATATTCCCAAATTATAGGTTAAGTACATGGAATATAGAATATTGAAAACTAATTTCATTTCATTATAAATATTTTTGTTTAAAACTTTACATTCAAATGGTTTTGTAAAAGCAGTTATTGTTAAATAAATTGGAAAATTGAAAAATAATTATAGGAAAGGCTGTGTGTGAATATCCTTGAGATTTGGAAAAATCAAACAATTATCAAAAACTTTTTTTCCTCCTTTCTTTTATTAAGTAAGTAACATTTCTATTTAACTTTTTTCTATGAATAATTAAAGCTCAAGTTTTTAAGAAAAATAAAAATCGTCACTGATATCCAATGTTGTAATTTAAAGAAAACGAAAATATGCCCTTCTTGTAGAACATAAAATTTTATTAGCTTCTCAAACTCGTAGGAATTATTTACTATATGGATTCAGGGTAAATATATCTAGTCTGAGAGTTCCAGAGCATTTACTTTCCACTCGAAATTTTCACTTCGAAAAGTTTCTAGATATGAATATCAGGAAAGAATTTCCGCTACATCACGTTTACATTTTCAAACCTAAGGTCTTATCTTTTAAAATAGACATTTTCAGCTTCTCTGGACAGTCCTTTCTATCAGGATTTCCTCGTTAATCTCACTCTCGGCTCGAATAAGCCAATCGCTTTGGTACAAGTATGAAAGCTTCTTTAAATTAAACTGCATGAAAAGCAGTTTCCTCGCCTAGTCTTAACTAGTTGTCTCACGTTTCAACTCTCTTTAAATAGAGAAGGCATTATTGTTTCTTAATTGTTTGCGACATGTTGTCAAAGCTAAGCGTTTCAACGATACATAGGTATACAAAGGAACAAACGCATTTTTTATGAATTTTTCAAGAGTTACTCAACTTATTCAAGTGAAATTTTGTATGGAAATATCTAAAAGTATTACTAAAACAAATGATAAGTTAATGGTTCTTGCTCATGATCATCCTTTATGCTCTTGAAATTTTTCTGCTATATGATATGACAAGATCCCACTATAAAAGTTTTAATAAGGGGTATAATCACCCCTGATATAAGTCCATATCTCATAACTATCCCTTATGTTGCGTATGAGGTACTAGGACAATTAATCACACATCTTCTCCAAGGGCACTTCTTAGATGTGGAAATGTTTTAAGTTGGTGTGAACTGCAATTGCTCTACTAAGAGCATCCTAAATATTTTGTATTAGATTCAGGTCTGGAAAGTAGGCTGGTTCAAAAATACCATCTGAACATCCTCTATCTCGAAGTTTTGTCAAACAACTGCTTCAAGTGTGTGAAGGGGCGTTATCACTTATAAAAATTAATTCAATTACAACGGTCTACTGAAAAGCCCACGTAATGGCTCCAAACTCTCATTCCGATACTTCAAAGAATCCAGGGTTCTTCCTGAATGATGTGCCTCTCTGTGTGATCATCCATATATTTTTTATTTCCAATGGCCAGGATTACAAAGGACCACTACACCATAAAAGGGTAGGAACAAAAACAAAAACAGACAAAACAAACAAAGTAAGAAATAAAAACGTGGCGAGAAATGTTTATGAAACCAATAGGTCCCTAGCTTGCTAATAAAGGTCGCTCAAAGAGGAGCCCTTTTGTGCTGGTCAGTGGTGAATGTGGTCATCATTCATGTCCTCCCAAATATCATAGAGCGGGCACTTGTTCAACATGAATGCGATGAAGATGTTTGAGGAGACAGTCTTGTCCAGTAGCCAGACCAAACTCGGCAACTTCTTTACATCTTGGCCACATGGGAATATCTTTAAGATTATTTCACCAAATCTTATTGGAATTTCTCTCTGTGTATTGAATTGAGAAGTGAGATCTTTCTCTTAACAATACACTTGGCACTGGCAAAAAGGTCAGCTTTCCTTGTTGTTTGTTGAATGGAAGCTCCCTTCTTCGCTGGGTGGTCCAAAAATTCATTACCAGTTACACCACAGTGTCCAGGTATCCACTGCAAAACAATTTGCTTAGATTACTCAGACAGACTCTTCAGCAGTTTTTTACAGTCAAGAATGTTAGAAGAGGCAGGAGTAGAATTTGTGTTCACAGCAAAAATCACCGCTTTTGAATCACAGTATACAACAACCCTAGTAAAGCTAATCAGATGGCAATGCAACTGCGCATCCATAACCATTTCATTAATTGACTGATTTTTGATTAGCTTCACCCTACGTCAACACGAGGCTATTGATGATGGATCTCCTAACTTTGAACCACGGTCAAGTGAATAAATGATGATGAATGGATGATGATACTTGATGGTTCAGGATGGGAATCCAGATAATTTATTTGCTCCTGTACAAGATTGGGTGGATATGGCCTACTGAGGCAGCTGGATTGGATGTCGGGGTCCGGTTCTATGACTGCCTTCTATAGTCGGATCTCACACTGTTGAATTTTTTTCCCTATGGGTCAATCTAAAGGAATTTTTGTATATAGAAGTAGTGACCACACAAACGAATTTAGTTGCTCGTCTGCATGCTGCTTGTACTTTGGTGGACACCGTGCTCCCCCTACGTAAGCATTCATCGGTTCTATGGTGCGCTCAAGCCTGCCTTGATGTAAACGTGGATACTTTGAGCATCTGCCTTTTTTCAGTACTGGAAAATACTGACATTGATGTGTCCAAAACGGCTGTGACGTCATACTTTGTTTTTCGTATATTTTCGTAAGCTATGGATCGTACAGGTACTGTTTTTTACAACATTTTTTATGTAATAATTCCAACAAGGAATCTAGTAGTATAGTAAATGCACCTCAGATAGAAAATAGTTCCTATGTAAAAGTGTTGTTTTTGTGCTTCATTTTTAGCTTGTTAGTACATCTTTATTTTATTAACTATTAATGAAATTTTCGTTAATTACATGGGTAACATATGCAGCCCAATAATATTCCAATAATATTTAATTTAATGATGCTCAGAATGTATTTCTCATTTACTTCATTTCAAACTGACGTTTTATTGAAGCATTAAACGAAAAAAAAATCCCTTTCATTTTATGCTTTTTTTATAATTATAATGTTGTGCCTGATTTTGTTCAAAATAAAAAAAAATTCTAAAAGGAATTTTTCGCAGAAAGTAAAGAGTATCCAGATAAAATTTTAATTACAGTAAAACGTTGAAACGTATTTTAAATTGAAAAAACAAAAGTACAGCAAAATTTGCCCGAATCAGAATAGATCCTCTTCGAAATATTTTGCATTTTTGTTAATTTTTTACGCATTAACAGACATTCTTAATGTTGCTAAAAAATTAATTAAGAATTTGCTTAAGATTTTAAGGTTGTGTAAGAAAAATTATCTTTTTAACCGGTACTTAATTATTGCATTTGCATGTCTCTCTCCAATGAACAACCGCAAATTCCAAACTAACAACAATTAATGATAAAATGCAGAATTAAATTGCATAAAAATTATATGAAGATTCCAATTAACAATAAAATACTCCAAGAACAAAAAAAAATTTCCAGAAGCAACAAGACATTATTAAATACCTCAACAAATTTTAATTTCAGTTTCAGATTTTTTTTCGGAGTACTATATTAAATGAAACTTGCATTTTTTTTAAAAAAGTTTCAAAACTATTTTAAAGAAACTACATTAAATTTAATGACATGCCCAATTTTATTTGATACTTGAAAAACAAATTTTTCATGAATAAATTTTACGATGAATTCAAATTGTTAATTTCTGATTATATAGTTGGATATTATTACCGGTGAAAGCTTAGAACTCCTTTTCAGGTTGTTTTATTACTGGTTTGAATGGTAACTATAAAAGAATTGCAATATCATATTTTTTGTAAGATTACGAACAAATAAGAAAGTTTTCGATAGTGTAATTTTTATTTGTAAGAATTTCATGAAATATCGCGTGAATATATAGTGATATAATATTGTTTTACAAATTAAAATGTTACAAGATAAATAGTGAGTTTATTATGAAATTACAGGAAATAAATACATATCTGAATTCAGATACAGTCCGCATCTGAAAAGTATCATTGTTCAAAGTATATCTGAAAAGTATTTATACACAATTGTACATCAAAATGTTTGGCGTCTTACATTCAACCTTTTCACCAAGCCTTTAGTCCAATTGTTGCCCTGGATATCACCATTTTAATGACTGATAGAAAAAATATCTGAAGTGATTTTGTCTAGATTCTTCAACCTTTTCCTGTGGTTCCATGAGTCATAATAAAGAAATTTATAGATGTGTATATGCTATATGGATTCATGTTCTCTATTAAGTTTATATACATACAAGAATTTAAACCTCAGCCCTGTCATTAAGAAACTGAAAATTTATTTACACATAATCACTTTATTTGCAATATTTCTTAAACTTTTATATAAAAAAATGCAAATATTTGCATTTCTATTAGAAAACTATTTAGTTTTGTGCGAAACATTGTACTTTCGGGTGTTAATTATTTTATGTAACCCGGGATAGTAAACAATAAAATACTCCCAATCTAATAGGTCTAATAGGCTGTATAAAATATCTCAGAATTTAAGGGGCTACAAAAAATATAGAAACAAATCAAACTCATAACGATTGCAATTATTCTCAATAGACTTAAACTTCGACAGTTTGTGTAACAAAATGCAAGCACATTCCAGTTACGACTTTTAATACATGGGTAGGTGACACTTGAATCACAGATTAATATTATAAATGAGTAAAGTATTAAAATCAGATTAATATTTTTAATTGCTTTTATATAAAGTAACTTTTTCATGTTGATCTACTTTAAATATTATTTTTAAATATATTCTTCTACAGTGACGAAACGGTAAATATTAGGGCTCCCCTGTAAAGTTATGTTTTGGTCCCCAAACCATACTGGGCATCATCAGGCTTTGAGCCCCCTAATATCCTGTCCCCTCCCACGATGCTAGGGATACGGGGGTGTACGTTACGCTTATGTTCCTTTAAGTGTGTTAGTGTGGATTAGGGTTCCCCGAAAGTACTTTCTAGTTCCAGAGGTTCCACGAAAACATCTTCTTGTTCTAGGGGTTCTGTAACTTGAAAAGGTTTGAAGACCACTGGTCTAGTGAAGTGGTTCTTAAGGCCGTATCACACGTACATTTTTCATGCAACTTTTTGGCCCAAATTTTCACCCAATCTGAGGATGAAAGGTTGCCGTAAGCAAAACGACATGCTCTGACGTCAGCTGCGCTCTTTCTCCACATTAAAACATATCTCGCCAATTTTTCTGCTTCGAAAATAACCATCAAATATTATTTTTTTTATTTTGCTTGAGCTTTTGTTGATGGGCGTAAACAGAAATGGAGCACCATTCTGTTTAAAATATTATACGCCGTTAAAATATTGTACACCATTAAAATATTATACGCCATATCTGATGCGAAGTTACCATCTTTACCGCCATCATTGTTAGGAAAATTTAATTCTCTCGTACTTCAAGTAGAATCCTACTCATTTTAGGTGATCCAAATTAACTTAACCACTTTGATCTCCACCCGGCACTTTATTTGACGATTATATTGGCATCCAATCTAATTTAATTTTAATCGAAATCGAAATGATTTCGTCATGTTATCGATATTGTATATAAGTAGTGTTGTAAATAAAATTCATATATTTGCTCTTACTACTTGTGTCAACTTTTACTACTGTTGCTCTCTGCCTTTTATTAACAATCTTGTTTATGACGTAGGGCGCCGAAGAGCCCCATTGGCTGGAATTTCAAACAACTTTTATTTGGAGCAACATTTTCAGCTCACTGGCAAAAAATGTTAGAAAGCCGTTTGTATGGCAACGTGACTCCACGTTTTAAGACACCCCTCCCTGACTCCCAACACATGACTAAGCGATTTAAAGATTCCTCAACCATCCTGCCTCCACTACTTATACAAACTTTTTAACGTTTCTTTTTTCCCTTAAGAAGACAGTAAACATCTAACTAAAAATATTACGTTGTAGTAACGGCTATGTAGCTACAAACAACAGAAAAACTAAATTAACATTCTTGATCGAAATACATGTTATAGTTTAGTTTTCTCATTGGGAGCAATTTAGTGATTTAGTCTAGGATGGTACAACTTTCAATTTTCCCTTGAGATCTTTCAGAGTCTGTAAACCAGGGAAAACTCACCATTTAATGACACCCCTTTTCGGACAACCTAAAAAGGCTATAGAGACCCTAAGGGTCCGTGGCCCGCAGTTTAAGAGCCGCTGCTCTAAAGAGTTTGTGGCTCTAAGTCATTCTAAGCTGCACTTCTAAAAATTGATACTGTTCTTCAAAATGTAATCCACAAATATAGAAATGAATTAAAACTCATATTTAACTATCTTGATGCAAAAAAAAAAATGTTGAATAACTAGCCTTCTTCCATTTGATTAGTGAATATCATCGTAATTCTTCAGATAAATTGTACTGAGTACTTATAATTAAAAACAGCTATCTCAAAATTTCAAAAGTGAAAATTCTTATTTTTATAAAACCTGCTTTCGGCTACAGGTCTTATCATGTTAAGTGACAGGAAATCCATCAATTTCCAAAGAATTCTGATGCATCCTTACTACTTACGTAGTTTTATATGAACATTTATTTTGGAAAAGGGGATGATTTATTTATATATTTTTTGTCCTTTTCTGATTTTTCTTTATTTTTGAAAATCATTGTATTTTTAAATATCTCTGTGTTATTTGATTTATCAGAGCACATTTGCAAATCCTTTGTTAAGTTCTACGTATGATTTTCGATTAAAAAATTAAAAGTGTTAGAACAAAAGAATACTTCAATATAGTTTTAAAATTATAACTAATATAAATTTTAAAACAAAATACAATCAATTGTTCTAAGCTTACTTTTGTACTCCGGCATACCTTTTTTTACATGACTTACTATGTCCAAGTGTCCTGCACAAAAATGTAAATACAATTTTTAGAAAATGATGCAGAACGAATTATTTATTTCAGAACATTAATGAAACTTTATTTAACTATTAAATTACAAATATATTTATAACATTTAAAAACAAGAAGGAAAAAAATAAATTAAAATATATTAAATTCAAAATTGAATTAATCATCAATGCAACCTCTTTAAGCATTCTTGACCAAATGTGTGCATGCGTGTGTGAGAGAGGGAGTGTTTATTAATGTCGTACTTTACAGCAACAAGAAGCCTATCGACACCGTCCGTCTTAACTTTGAACACCATGGTCATGTAACGATTACTACACCTGAGCTGGCACATCTTTCCACTTCCATACCATGCCAATAGCAGGATTTTAAATTAAAGCAGATTTAATTTGCATCTGCCTGTCTATGCGACGTGCTTTTAGTGGTATAAGGCTCGAGATCATGACAAGCTGCCAACGAATGCGTAACCATAAACACTAATCTGTATATACAGGGAGATTCTAAATTATCTTTAAAAATTAAGTGGTGTGATGGTACCCATTCGGACCACCACTAATTACATAGAAACATTGGGTCACATTCCTCTATGAGAGGCAGAAAAGAGGAATGTTAGAATGCCAAACTGAACTTACGACAGTGTTGCGAAAGTGAATGAATAACCCGAAAGTTACTCAATCAAGTTTATTGTTTAATGATAAACTCACAGCAACTGCTGAAAATATCGACCACGTGTGTCATTGCACAGGTGACACCGGAGAAGGAAATACTTATGCACTATCTCGAAGGTTCCTGGTGTTGTGTTAATTTTGTCCACTGCAACAACAGTTCTCGCAATGAGATCTTTAGTTTAGTCCACAGGCGTCTCATACACTAAAGATGCCATGTGCCCACAGAAGAATAAGTCCAGTGGATTGAGGTCCGGTGAAGAAGAAGGCTAATTCACAGCTCTACCACGTCCTATTCATCGTGTGGTATATGTGTCATTTAAGATGTTACGAACCTGTTGGAAAAATAAGCTGGGGCTTCATCGTGTATAAACCACATGTCTCTCTAGATGCAATACCCTTTTGGTTGAAGTCCCCAGCCTGCAAGAAACTGAGAACCACTTGTGCCAAGAAGATAAAGTATGTTGCGTCCGTCAAACTGTCTGGCTAAATGTAAGGGCCTACCGGTAATCACCAAGGATACCTACCCAGACGTTCACAGAAATATCACAAGATCCGTTTCTATTTTCCTCTCTTCTGCCTCTCAGAATGGAATGCAACCCTATGTTCCTATGTAATTATTGGTATCTGGGTGGGTACCGTCAGCCCCCTTAATTTGTAGAAACAATTTAGAATTACTTTGCATAAATACATGCATTTTTCTCATGAATAAATGGGCAATTTTTGAGAATCATATAGATTTTAAAGTCAAAACAAATCGGAAATATCCTACTTTCCGAAATAATGAAATAATGTATTTTTGTGAATAATGCAAACATAAATATAATGCATCTGCGGGGACGGTAGCTATATAAGGGACTAACAACCTCCTGAAGTGATAATTTTAGTGCAGAGGTAAGTTAAGTGCTTACGGACCGAAAGGTACCGATTTATATTCTTCATTGGTGACCTTGACGTGATCTGAACAAAGAAAAACACGTGCTGTCGTGGCGTTACCTACCCACCGCACGATCACCTCAGACACACATGACGCAGCACATGAGCCGTTAGATACACATTATGCAGCATATGAACCGTCAGACACACATGACGCATCAATCAAAGCCGTCAGGCACACATGACGCAACAGCAGCTCACACACTCGCTGTTACCACTTCTTACTTCGTTTGTCCACCTATTTACCGACTCACTGGTAGGGGAGTGTGTGGGGGGTGGTATCTATACAAGCCAATAACAATCTCGGACTGAAGTGATCATTTTGGTCCAGTGGTAGGTTGCGTGATTACGGAAACGTAGATCGCGAGTTCCATCCCTCACACCTAATTATTCTGAGAGTAAAATCTAATTACTTTTGCACTAGCGCACTTTCTAAATTATAATAAATATTAATTCAGACTATATAAGAATACATTATGTATTTTTTACAGAGATTAATTTTCCTTTATTACCATAGACTCTAATGTTTCCCAAACGTAAGAATAACGATATTGTTTGAACAATAACACATTCTAAACGTGATTTTAAGGCCTCCTGCTGTATATACATTGATAAACTATAAGCTTTTATAGTTCTTAAACCAAACTCTATTAAAAAATGAGATGGTTTTATCAAGTAAAAGCTTTTATGAAAAGTAATAGCTTCCATAAAGAAATTAAAACTGCAACATGAGCTAGAAATTGTTTGATCTCTTTATCAAAAGGAAGAAGACAAAACTTGCTTTGAGCTTTGGGAGAAATACACCGAAGCGAATTATTCTTGTCTCTTGAGATATAAAAACATAAGAATAGAAATATGAAAGGGAGAAATATTAGAGGAGAGTAACAGAAGCATGTCTTATGTTTATTTCATTCTAAGATGGTGAAGGCAACCTCGAGGGGGAAAAGGCTTTTCATTTCTTAATTGAGATTTTTATCTCCAAAAGGAAAATGAAGTCCATAATTCTTATTTTCAAAGAACACAAGAATTAGTTTTCTAATGTTCAAAATAAGAAGGAAAATAAAAAATTAAAATGAAGAGAAAGAAATTATTTTCCTTCAAAAAGGTACCATTAATGTAAAATGTTATGCCAAATATATTTAGTAAAATTTCTTATCCAAAAATAGTAAGCACAACGAACGGTTTTTAGTAAAATGAATTCATTTTAATATGTATGAGTTGTTTGTGATCCAAAATTCCCTGAATTTTGGAAATTGCTTTTATATATAAATTTTACCTTACTTCTTTCAACTTTTGTTTCTAAGTCATTTTATCTCTATCTAACAAAAAGGAACTGAGCATTATAAAAAGATATATAGATTGAAAAAAAATGTTTGTACCTTTTGCAACAAAAACTTATTTTTCTGATAAAGCAAGAATTATAAAAAATATATCATTCTATTTTTCATCTTGTATTACCTTATATAAATCCAAGAAAATAACCCATATTAAATTTTAGAATATTGCTCGTCTAATTTTCCATCAAAAACGTTTTTTTTTCTAAAACAGCATTTTATTTCTGTTGGGTTGAAGCAAGTGAACTATTTTTTTTTTGGCGGAAGAATAACTGTGTGATGCGCCAACGCTATTTCCAGCTTCTTCCCACGCATTCCTTCTTGGACCGCACCCGATGCATACGCTGTGTGCGGTGATCGGAGTTTGTGTTTGCTGTGTGCCATTTTCGTAATCGTTTTATTCGTTTGTCTTGAAAAAAAATGTGTTGTCCAGAAGGCAGTGTAGAACTAATTTTACAGTAGAACAGCAATTTCTAATAAAATGCAATTAGAATCTATGTTACAATTTTACTATCACTTTTGAAGACTAATGAATCTTATGATACGATTTGTAGCCACGTAGCCAAGTGGTGATGGTCACGAGTCCGCCCATCTGGTATAGTGGTTAGCGACGCTGAATTCGATGCCGTAGGGCCTGGATTCAAATCCCGGAGAAGGCATGGTTGTTTATAAATGTATAGCGTGTGGCATGGGGGTACTCAACAAGTCCTTTCGTGAGTTGGTGGAAGGGGAAAAGAGGTTGTAAGCCCCTGACCATTCCAGAGTGTTTTCCCTCAAAATTGGGGTTACTGTCGATCAGGTGGCATAAACAACAACAACGAATTCGTGACAGCCATTGCAGGTTCGAATCCTGCTGCCAATAAAGACCGAGCGTGTAGAAGGGTTCTAACGCAGTGTTAAACCTATCGTAGCTCAAAACCCGCACGTTGGTGTGATGTAGAAGTTAGAAGAGCAAGCTATCCGCTCAGGTATCACCCTCGCCACTTCACCATGGTTCAAAATTACAAGGTCTGTTGCCAATAGCTCTCGTGTCGCCTTTGATGCGTGTGTGTTTTTACTTCTACACATGGACTTAAATAGTTGATCAAATTTACCCAAAATGTGAATATGTCAATGTTCTAATAGTACATGTCGTAATCATTTATTATTTGTATCCTAGATGCATCAAATAAATGAACCATTTACTTTGAAAGGGGTGTAAGTCTGTTTTATATTATATGGAGATATTTACCACTTACAAAGTAATTATATTTGCAATTTCATTAACTGCGTAAATTTATATTAACAAAATGACGAAACTTTTGGTGGAATTTTTTTAGGGGGGGGGGGGTTGTTTATAAAAATCTCATAACAGATTGCATTCATGTTATAATTAACTAACTCTTTTTTTGTCAAAAATTTACTTGCATCCCTTTCAAAGAAAACGGCTCAATTGTCTTCATAAATATGTATATATAATAGTAATTACTTTAAGAGATAATACGCTTGATATCCTATTAAATCTTATCTCCTTCCCAAATGAATCTTTTCAACGAATGATAATCGAAGGTATCGTTTCAATCTGTCCGAGTGTCTCCCCTGAAAGCAATAACGAGTTTCTCCCATTTAATTCAATATATTTGAAAACTTGAAATAGGGAAATTTCGGATCACACATTTTAAGAATAGAAAGGTAGTGTATGTGACTTATCGAGAAGGCATTTGAATAGGTTCCGTTTTCACATTTCCAGATTCAACATCTTGCACAAGCTTTTGGTATTTGCTTGGCTGTTAGCCAATCTAAAATGCTAAGGCTCTAACTTCATTGACTAAGTTGAATTAATGCACGAGAATATGAGGATGAATTTGAGCCTTGAATTAATTTCACGAACTTTTACAAGGGTTTAATGAGTCTTTAGAAATGAAGTTTCAACTATCGTTGCAAAGTTGACTCCGATATGAGAAAAGGTGATTAAAAAAGTGATTTTATGTCCTTACCTTTGTCACTAGCAGCTGAATTTATTTCTTTCCTTAAGTCTCTTATTTACAAATATAAGAATAGAAGAAAAAGAGCCAAAAAATATAAATGTATATCGTACTAGATTAAATGCATGTAATGAAAACTATTATATCTTAAATTATATGGGATTGTATATTTTTTTTAATTATGTTGCAACATTTTTTTGTCATTTTAGGAGATAGTATCACGTGTGGAAAAATACCAAACCCAATCGAGAAAACATTCTGCTTAGATATTTTCAAAGTAAGTAAAATTTGCTTCTTTTATTCATTACAGTTGTTAAGAGGGTTCACCCAACTGACGGTCTGTTTTTTAAGCATTTTTAGAGAATTTTTTTGACGACCAGTAAGAGGATAAAACTTTAAGTTTTTTTATCATTTATTTACGTGTATTTTAAGAGAATTATAATTATTAGTATATAAGAGAATTATGTAACACAAAAAAAAAAAAAAAAAAAAAAAAAAAAAAAAAAAAAAAAAAAAAAATATCGAATAGAACGCGAGTTATAGCGCTCTGAACACATCCACCTCGAAAAAAGGTACATTCACTTCCTCTACGATTCCGTATGATTGGCCTATCTGAAATTAAAAAAATTAACCGTGTTTTAATTTGTAAGCTTAAATGCACGGAATGGACCATACACATTTGAAAATACCAGAAATTGTATTTTTGGCAGGCCTCTGAATAAAAGTTTCGAATTTCATGTTTTTTTATGTTTTTGTTATAAACAAATAAAAATATTGGGAATTTTGGAATGATTCATGGGCCATTCCGTGTGCGTCTATATGTGCTAAGTCTACCCTATAAATTTGAAGTTATTCGGGCAAGCCGTTCTTGAGATATGATGGAGGAAAGTTTGAAAAACACAGTTTTGAGAAAAATGCTTTTCAAGTTTCATTTTCAGTTAAAATTATGAAAATCTTAATTTATCGTCAATCAGTGATGCCTCTTCCATAGAGACTCCTTCCTCTTCGTCTTGGAATTCTTTTAAAGCAGATTGTTCAGCTCTTGTGTCAATTCTTTTTTGTTTTTCGGCATCACTCGTGCGAAGCTCAGAACGTGAGATGCGCGTTTCATCACGTTTCTGTTCATAAGTATGCGCTTCGCGGCCAATGGGTAATTCTATGGTCATCATTACTTTTAATACTCCTTCAAAACCTTCGTTAAAGATAATGACAGATAAGTATGTTGCAATTTCACACGCATTCTAAATCAAAGGGCACGAGTTTATAATAGTCTGTTTTTCACAGTTACACCATAGAATAGTTTTAAAACCTAAGCCTCGAAAACTTGATTGCGAGAAAGGTAAATCACTTTTACAAGTCTTACATATTACAATTTCAGAAATACAGCAAATATTGAAACAATGCAATACGCGAAACTTGGAGCGATAGGAACCTCCGTGTTCATGCTATTTTTTAGTTTCCTCGCAGAAGCAGTAAATTCCGCATCATTTTGGATGGTAAAACGGTTTCCACTAATCTTTCGCTCTTTAATACAACCAGGATGAACATTTCTAGTCGTATTTTCTTTCCGACCACTCATTGCGAAATTAAATAATTTGTAGCTGCTGTGATCTTCGAAGCCAAACCAACACTAAAATACGTTCGAAAAAATATTCAATAACTATAGATATTCTCTTTTAAACCTGTACAAACTTGTCTATACTTGTATGAACGCATATTTGTATAGAAGGGTCTCAAGTATCACGTCGACTATAGACAATAGGCCCAGCCTTCGACCGCCAACTCAAAGCTCCGAACAACTACCTGCTTCTTCTAACTGATGTATTTTTATAACGACTTCGAATTTTAAAAAATCATCTTAAGACTATTAAGGATTTCCCTAGAAGCAACTTATGAAGAAAACAAATTCCTTTTTTTTTATCCCATCACATGGGTGAACTTCATTTAGAGTAATAGGAATTGAATGCAGATAATTGAGAGAAAGAGAATAAAGTTATTCTAAATTATAATTTCATTTTAACAATTATAGCTAAAACTTTAAAAGAAGGGTTAAAAATTCCACTGAATATTTATTCTGAATTAACTTAGGGGTTATAAAACATAATGGAAGCTGTAGTTTAACCTACAGTAAAATATATAAAAGTTCTATGTTCAATGAAATAGAATTTTAAATAACTTATGACTCCCAATTAAAAATTACACACCTCTAAAGAACTTTTTGGAAGAAATAAATATAATATTTCTAAATTAAAAAAAACTATACAATATAAAACGTGTTGATAAAATACAAGAATTTTATGAATGCAATCTTCTATAAATTTCTGATAGTAACAATTCCGTCCATAAAAAATTTGGAAGACTTTTAAAGAATTATTTCCTGTTACAATACATCCTGTTTTCTAATTCATTATTTTAAATTACTGCAGTTTTCATAACAGCAAAAATAAATTTTATAAAAACTCGTTTTTTTTTATTTATTAAAGACGATAAATTCCCTTTAAATTGCTGTGCTCATTAATAAGAAGAAAATAATTTATTCGTCGTTATTTTCAAAACTCGGAAGTTGAATTTTGCCATTAAGAATATACAGTATTAATCTTCTAGTTCCTTTCCACTAAGCCTCATTTTACATTTTTACTTTATAAAATACAAGGACTTTTATCTTAATTGGAACTTTGAGAATGTCGAAGATTTTATCCCAGACACGGAATTAGCATGGCACATGGCTTTGTTTTCCTTCAATGATTTAAAACAAAACAAAAAAACATTTGGTGGTCTTAATTAATAAAGAATAAAATCATGGCTGCGATTTAGAACCCCAATGTTTTCTTTGTTACAGAGTTAAATATTAATCTTTTGCGAAAGTATAAGGATTCCTCTTTTGAAAACGATCTAATTAAGTTATTTCAATAAGAATGCGGTTTCTTTAAGAATTAATTGCAATGCTGAAGAAGCGGTTAGAAATTTTTTTGGTTATTGTAGGATTTTAGCAACCGAGTTTCATTAGGTTTGCATATATTTTCCTTACTCTTATTTTTCAGCTAAGTTGTTATCTGACAACTGTTTTTTACTTTCACTTTCAGAATGGAATAATATATTATATTATACTATTAAAATAAATTTTTCTTTGTCTGGTAGTTTCAAACGCAAAAAAATGAACATGAAATTCTATTCTAAATATACTCATGTGGTTTGTTTATTCTGAATGTAATGTGAGTGTATCATATGATGGTTATTGTGTTCATTATCATCTAAAAAAAGCTATTACTTGGAAAATTCAAATAAAGTATTTATAATTATATATATATATATATATTTATAATTGTCATAATAATAATATTAATAAAATAGCCAAGAGAACAAAAAGAGGTAAAAGGAATAAAAGAAAAAGTAGAGATTCCAAGGATATTACAGCTAAAATTAATGAATTCTGTAGTGATTTTGAAACTGTTTATGACATTAATCAAATAAAAAATTTCATGTTTGGTTTGAATAAAAAAAGAAATCAAACTCTTTAATTATATACTTAGTTACGATAATTTTATAGAATGTCAAGCCTTACATGTTATGAAAGATTTTTGTAATTTCTTAATCAGTAAGTTTAATATATCAATACATGATAATGTTTTAAATTCTACAACTGAATACTGTAACATCCTTTTCATGAATAAATCCTATAATCATGCAAACTTTACTAAAGTGTTTGAGAAGTATATTCAATTTTTCCCAGTAAAAAACATTAACATTAAAAAGGCATTTAAATATAATAAGAAAATTGGTAGATCCATCTTTAACTACAATTCTTTTGATTTGCAACATAATAATATTGTATGTAATTGTCATAATTATGTAGATTTCATTGATGAATATCATAAACATGTCATATCTGGTAATTTAAATATTATTAAAGATAAAACTCTCAGAGAAATAATGGTTAAGGGTACTGGCTTCAGAATAATGCGTTCTAAGAATAATAAAGCTGTTAAAGCCCAAATTTCTAAAGATATTAATAACTTCATTACAAAAACAGCAATCAAATACAACTTTCCTTTCGAAGCATTCAATGAGTTTAAATGCAAAGTTTTGAGTGAGTTACTTAATCTTAACTATAAAACTGATAAAAATATTTCTTACAAAGATATAAAACACCAAATTTCAAAATCTTCAAAAAGATTTCATTATTGTATATGTAGATAAAGTTCCGGGCAACTATGCAATCATTTGCAAATGGTTTTATAACTTTATACTTAACAAACAGTTTCAAAACAATTATGCGTTTATTAAATCTAATAGCAGCAATGGAGAAATCATTAACCGTATTTCAGCTTTTTATAAAAAACTAGATTTATATACAAAGAATATAAACTTTCCTTATATTTTTCTAACACCAAAATTTCATAAGTGTCCAATTAAATTCAGAACTATTACTAATGGTTTTAATACCTATATTACACAACCAGGCAAGGTGTTGCAAAAAGTTATACAACACACTCTAGACAATATCTCAAACTCCATTATTGTAAAGAATAGTAAAGATATCGTTGAGAACATGCAAGGTAAGAGTGTTAAATCTTTGCAAAGCTTTGATTTCGAAGACTTATTCAACTCTATTGATATAGAGGATATGATTAAAGTACTTAGAAATGTTTATATTAAATATTCATTAAATAAATTGGGATTAAACTATGATAAATATAATATTATTATACAATTTGTTTTGAAAGAAAATTACATATTTTAATAATAACTCTTATTATCAACAAATTAAAAGTCTGCCACAGGGTGGCCCAGATAGTAATAGTCTGGCTAATATCTATTTACACTATTATGAGAATGAAAAAATTGATACAGACTCTTGTTACTTTTTTAGATACATCGATGATCTAATTATTTTCAGTAATAAAGTTGACTTTACTCTTATATTAATTATTATCCAACCTACCTGAAATTTATAAAAACCAATTGCAATATAGAGTCAGCAAATTTTCTTGATCTAGAATTAAAAGTTGAAAATAATATGCTAAAAAGTAATATTTTGATAAAAGAGACTCTTTTTTGGTTTGTCATGGTTCTCTTCTGGTCTGATCTTAAGATTCTTGGGATTTATTAGTCTTCTTTTTAATTTATTTACTGCTATATATATATATATATATATATACTTTTTAATATTTTATTTCTGCAATATATCAATTTATTTCTATTTAAAATGCTTCATATATTTATTTAAGGATTTAGTGTATTTTATTCTGAAACAGCGTAAGAAGTTATGAGAAAAATCAATGATATCTAATTATCATTTGTGTGAAGTCTTTCATATTTCAAAGAAAAGAAAAAATGCACAACGTATTTAGAAGTCAATTTAACTCTTAACTGGTTTTCCCGTACACCGTAGAGGTTACAGAAACCTGGCCACAGCCGGTTTCCCCGTATGTTGTACGGACACTGAAATTTTCTTTTTTCTATCTTTGATTTGACATATTTTTAATTCTTATAGTGAGATTATTAGTGCTAGTGTGTGTGTTTTTAAGAGATGCAGTTTGTCCATGCTACTGAAATACTTCTTATCCGGAATTTTTTTGTGGTGAAGGCGGGAATTTTTCTTTGTAGACAGGAATTAAGATTCTTGAAAACATTCGATAAAGAACGGGGTTTTAGCAAGACAATGTGCTATTTGCTGCTTGAGAGGAAATGAAAATGGAAAGATAATCCAGATAAATTATAGTTAAAAAAACTAAAAAACACACTTTTATGGTTAACCAAACTAAAAGGTACAAATTTTTTTTTCTTAACATAAAAATGGCCTCACCATCCGGTATAGTGGTTAGTGAAGCTGACTGCGGTTTTGTAGGGACAGGGTTCAAATCCCGGAGAAAGCATGACTGTTTGTGTTGTAATCCTTTCTTCTGTCTATATTGTGTGCCCCCGTGTGATACTTTGCGTGGTGCACGAGATTTATAAATGTTACATATATATATATAAGAACAAAAAATGAATATATATAACGAGAAAATTATTATCATTGTGTGTGGTAAAAGCGTAATGTGCTGTGTAACAATTGTTAAAATTCCTTACCAGTTCTATTCCAAAATGCTGAATTAGTGTAAAAATGTAGTACAAAAATCAATCCAAGCTTTTACCACAATGGCATTAATCATTTGATTATTATATTAAGAAATATTTTTTACTTTTTTGTTCGAATTACCATAAAAGCATGCTTCTTAGTTTCTAAGACTATAATTTCTTTTTTTAATTCGATCAACAAAAAAAACTTTTATTTTTAATTTTTAAACTATCATTTATTCATTGATGAATTAATCTTAAGTTCGTAATTTTTTAGAATCTGGAATACCAATTGACATCCTATCAGTACGTCGGCATGGCCAGGTTTTCAAAACGTAGGATGAGCTAACTCAAGGATATCTGGAAGAACTAAGTTTGACATATATATATATTGGATTTTTTATACTTTGGATTTTTTATACTTACAATTTTTATACTTTAAATTTCTATTTATTTTAGTTTGGTCTTTCAACCGAGTTGCAAAGGGGAAGTTGGCGCCTTCAAACTAGTTTAACCCCACTTATTCGGTCCTAATTCCGAAATTGCATTTTGACTCGCTAGGTTCTTATTTGTATTTCATTAGATTTGATCTTAATTTTTTTTTTAATTTTTTTATTTCCTGTTATGTTCTATATTTTATATAAATTTCTTCCATATATATATATATATGGAAGAAATTTATATAAAATATGGAACATAACATGAAATAAAATTTTTTTAAAAAATTAAGATCAAATCTAATGAAATACAAATAAGAACCTAGCGAGTCAAAAAATGTTATAAATATATATATATATATATATATATATATATCTTTGTATATATATATATATATATCTTTGTATATATATATATATACTCAAGAGCCAAAACATTATGACCACCTGTCAATAACGAGTTAGCCCACCTTTGGCGTGCAATACAGCTTCAACTCGCCTTGGCATGGATGACACAAGTCCTTAGTACATGTCCAGATACAGATTGTACCAGATGTTTAAGCAACGGTCATGCAAATCCGAGATATTGCGAATTGGTGGTCTTTGAACTCTGAGCTGCCATCCCATGATATTCCAAATGTGTTCTATCGGATTGAGATCCGGTGAGTTGGGCGGCCAGGACATTAACTGGAATTCAGCATCATGTTCCTGGAACCACTCCAACACAATTTTAGCCTTGTGACATGGGGCGTTGTCCTATTGGAACATTCCATTTCCAGCTGGAAAAACAGAGGCCATGTAAGGGTGCAAATGGTCCGCAATGATGTTCAGATACCCTGTAGCATTCATGGTCTGCTCTACCACAGCCACAGATCCCAGAGACGCCCAAGAGAACGTCCCCCAAAGCATAAGCCTGTGTATGGCCTACTGTACATTGAGAGAGCAACTGTTCACCTGGAAGACGGCGTATCCTGACACGGCCATCGGCGTGATGAATGACAAACCGTGATTCATCTGACCAGGCAACTCTCTCCCACTGATCCATAGACCAGTCGTGATGTTCCCGGGCCCAGCGCAGGCCCAGTTGTGGATGACGTTTGGTCAGCAAAGGCACACGAGTGGGACGTTTGCTGCGTAGCCCCATATTCAACAGTGTCCACTGAACAGTGTGCTCCGATACTATTCTACTTGGCCGTGCGTTGTATTGGGCTGTCAGCTGAGCCACTGTCTGGCTCCGGTTTTGCTTCACCATGCGAGATAGTCTCCGACGACCTTTTTCTTTGATAAAGTGTGGACATCCAGCACCATGTCGTTTACTGCTGGTTTCACCTTCATTCATCCACTTCGCATACGTACTAACAACTGAAGATCGCGAACAACCCACGAGTCGTGCAGTTTCGGAAATACTTGTTCCGAGCCTTCGAGCCATTACAATTTGCTCTCTATCAAAGTCGCTTAGATCCGCAGCCTTTCCCATCACACACAAAAGTAAGTGAAAGATTGGTTCTTCAGACACTCCAGGATCAGTTAAATTCCACTTCCACCTGAACACGTGCCTTCCACGTCTCCAGGCAAATTCATTGCAAAATGGGAGGGTGCTCATAATGTTTTGGCTCTTGAGTGTATATATATACTATGCAGTAGAACGTCGTTTATCCGAACGTTTATTATCCGGAGCGTCAAATATCCGAACCAAAGTCCGAATCCGTTTTCGAACAGTGCAATGCTTAACATTTGTTTTCTGCGAGGCCAAACGTGACGGTAAAAACCCAAGGTGACGGATATTTGGAGAATTTCAGCTAAGTGATTTGGTAAACATCTGCACAGAATATTAGGTCAGTTGGATTCGAAGTTAGGTGGTATATACCTGCTCTTTTGTTGAGTTTTGTTGATGTAGAAACCTGGATGGCATGCCATACAGAAGACTGTGGATTTCAAATGCTAAATGATGACGAGATTGTGACTTCCATACAAGAAGAATCCGACCCTGTCGACGATGAAACGGGTGAAGACGAGGACAACAACAACGAAAATAGCAAATGGTGATGCTGTTCTGCGTTAGAGGGGGAAATGGAGTGGTACGAACAACAATCAGAGTGCTGTTCTACTCAAATACTGCTGCTAAAGAGAATCAGAGACCTTGTTTTGAAAAAACGAAAGTGTACAACGGTATAGCGAAAAAGTGATTATTTTCCACAATCAAGGTAAAATTGCGACATTTTGTTGCACCTATTTTGCTTTCTCTTCAAGCACGTTTCCCGCATGTAATGATTTTCAATATTTGTATAGTGTTCAGTATCATATACTGCATGGATTCACATCCGGTTTTCCGTTATCCGAACAATCGCGTATCCGAATGGTGTCCGGTCCGAATTGATTCGCATAAACGACGTTCTACTGTATATATATTCATGTGTGTGTGTGTGTGTGTGTGGGGGTGTGTGTTGTGTGTGTGTGTGTGTGTGTGTGTGTGTGTGTTGTGTGTGTGTGTGTGTGTGTTGTGTGTGTGTGTGTGTGTGTGTGTGTGTGTGTGTGTGTGTGTGTGTGTGTCAAACTTAGATATTTCATAAAAAGAAGGTGTTAAGTCAATGACATTTTTCAGTAAAAAGAGCAATATTCTTTCTTAAATTTACATTAATCCAATTATATTTTAATCAATTCTCAGCTGTTTTGATAAAATTATTCAATGAATGATGTTTCATTTCACAAATCCCACAATAAAATTTAGATAAACAGACTGCACGTCTGAGTTTAGCAGTTAGAATGTAATTTTTTTTCACATATACTAGGGGTTTTTTTTTTCTATTTCCTTTTTCAGAAAAACTAGACAATTGTGTTTATATTATGGTAAAAAATCGCTGATGTGCATTTTCTAGCTTTTAAGGATGTAACTTATTCTTTTAGTCACCAAATCTAGAAATGGGATCTGGAAATAGTCGCCAAATCTGGAAATGGTAAATGGAATTAGTCTCAAAATCTGTAAAGATTATAATGAATTAGTCGCCAAATCAGAAAATCGTTATTCCTGATGAACCTAATCAGAAAAATGGAACAAAATTATGAAATTATTGTATTGGCAGGGGCCTTGACAAGATTTTTCGAACTAATACTGACATTTTAAAGTGGGTAAAAATATAGAGTTCAAAGATTCCGTTCCATACAAGTGAAGCTTATAAAAGAGAGTTAAAAACCCGATATTATCTCTTCCCATTGCAATGTAAGACTGAGTATTACATGCTTTCTAATTGTATATGTGCATATATATATATGTATAAATGCACACAGACACAAAATCTTCTCTCGACCGTTTCAAAAAGAGAACATAAGATTTATTTGTACGTATGAGAGAAATTCTTTTAAGATACATAAAACATTCTTTGTAGCATGCAGAGTGTACTTATAAAAAGCAATCATTAAGAGTTTTTGTATTTTACAATTATAAAATAAATAAAAACATTAAAATTGAAAATTAAAATAACATTCTTCCATTATCGCATTTTGTTAAGCATTTTGCATAGTTTATGCATTTAAAAAATTTGCCCTTTTTGAAACATGTTGCGCAAAAAAAACTGACCGCTTAAGGGGTTAAAGAAATGCATAGTACATATGATTACTTTATCACCCAATATATTTTAAATGAAGTTCTTCCATTTCTTCTTTTGTTTTAATAGTTTGCATTATGCAATATAAAGCTTGACAATGATTCGACAGAAATATTTCATATTCAGTTATTAGAATTATAAAAAATGAAATTACAAATTCTTGTGTTCTTTATTTATATATTTTCTATGTATGCAAATCATTCGATTAAATTTTGTGTATATTTTTATAAATTTATTACTTTTATTATAAGAGTGTTTTAATTTATTTTCTATATGTTCTGTTTGTATATCCTTACACATATATTGAAAGTTAATTTTCTAAATTAAATAAGTAGAATTTGTCTTTATTTTATGAAGCAATGACACAAAACTCTTCAACCAACAAATCCTAGAATCAGGGAATAATTTTTGAATTACTAGACTACAAATGAAAACTCAGAAAACCTAAATTTTTCATTTGTAAAAAGATGATGTTCAAAAACTCTTTAGAGTTATATGATACATTTTAAAAGAGAATAACGACACTAATTGCTTAAAACTTTTCAGATAAGTTGATCCTATTTAAGATTTATAAATTTTTTGAATAAATTGCATGTATTTTGTGAATTAACCCCATAAACGGTCATTTTTTTTTGCCCAAAATTCTCGAAAAAAATGCACGTTTTTCATTGCATATAACTAAGCATAATACTTAACAGAAAACGAAAATAGAAGAGTTTTATTTTGATTTTCAATTTTAAAGTTTTCACACTATGTTTTATTTTATAGTTGCGGAACAAAGTCTCCTAAACGGTTGTTTTTTATAAGTACACTCTGCATGCTTTTAAGAATCTTTTACATATCTTAAAAGAATTTCTCTCATAATTACAAAAAAAAAATCATGTTCGTATCTCTTTTTCAAACGAATAAGGATTTTGTGTGTGCATATATATTTGAAGCGTGGTGTAATACTAAGTCTTACTTTGAAATGGGGACAAAGAATTTTTGGATTACCTTTCCATTTTCCTTTCTTCTCAAGTAGCAAATTGCACATTGTCTGTCTAATCCCTATTCTTTCTCGCATATTATCAAGAATCTAAATTCCTGCCTTCAATGAAAAATTCCATCCTTCACCACAAAGAAAGTCCCAGAGGAGAAATATTTCAGTACCATGGGCAAACTGCATCTCTTAAAACAACTAGCACTAATAACCTCACTATAAAAATAAAAAATATATTCACATCAAAGAAAGAAAGAAGAAAATATCAGTGCCCGTACAGTGTACGGGCAAACCGGTTGTGGCCAACTTTCTGTAACCTGTACGAAGTACGGGAAAACTAAGGTATCCGACTAGGTTGAAAAAGTGCTTTTTAGGTGTTTGATACTTGGTGTTGTTTGAGCCATTAGGGAAAAAAGAAATATAATTATTGAGAGAATATAATAGAGAGTTTTTTAAGTAATTTTTATAGCATTCACTTTATCTAACTCATAAAAATATTTTTAAAGCATTTTTTGAAGAATGAAATTTTTACGAGAATTTATGCACGAAAAACGTGATATCTCCAAAACAATTCAATGAAATTTATAACATATATGTTATGGGCCCTTCAGAGTGTAACAAACTGCAGGTTTTAAGACACCTACATTTAATCACATTTTACAACCATTTTTAGCAAAGAAATGATGATGAAATTTTGATGAAAAATCATTAACATCAAATGTAAATGCTAATAAAATATTTATTTCTTAAAATATCTTTTATTCTGTGGTTTGTGAAACTTCAGAGGGATCAAGCAGTATATCAATGAAACTAAAATTGCATTACGTGCAATTTATTTTTATTTATGGTGTTTTTCTTAACTTTAAAAATTTTGCTTAAATTTCATAAAAATAGTATTTTTTTCTCAAAAATAAAGGGTGATACATGTTATTTATTTAACAATTATGACTTGTTAAGCCTATTTATGTTCTTTAAAACAATAAATTTATTCTGAAAATCAATTTTTGAGAAATTGGTCTCCGAACCTAGTCGGATACCTTAAGGGGTTAATTCAAAATAATAAAAACGCTTTTGCACACATCTGAGGGTGAAACATAAAACTGTTTGCATCTAACAAAGGATATGTGTCCTTTGCTAAAATCTCACAACTATTGTATTGCTTTATTTTGTCTATCAGTAAGATTCGGGAGATTTTAATCTAAAGTAGCAGAGGAACAGAATTTCGGGAACAATAGTAATTAATATACAGGATGCATTGTTTTTCTGAGATTAGTAAACACAGCTTCTATTCTGTTCGATATATTGAAAGAGCTTTGAATATACTATAATTAAATGCAAAGCTGCTAATATATTCAAAATATAAGATAATTATCTGAGGCTTAACTTCTAACACGTAGGTTCTCAGCGACTATTTGAAAAGTGGATGAAATGCGTCACTATTAAATTTAGCACTGATAAGATGTAGGGCATATAATAATTCTTTTCTACGCTTAAAACCAATTTAAAATATTAAAATAACAATAGAATGATTTAATAAGTAACTTAACTAATTCCTTCTCATGGAACCTTGTCTTAATTCAGTGCTTCTCAAAATTTCAATACTTGTGACCTAATTTTCAATCATAATTTTCGACTTTTCCTCCCCCTCCGTACAATAACAATATATACAATGTAATAATAATGTACTATGTCGAAATGCTACAAAACGACTCTTGTTTTAAACCGCACAAATTAACAAGATAGTATTAAACTTTGTGCATGACAAACCCATGGAAGTCACTAGATTTAAACCTTTTCTTGCTGCCTATCTGATATAGTGGTTAGTGATGCTGACTGCTGTACCGTTGGGCCTCGGTTCGAATCCCAGAGAATGCATGGATGTTTCCAAATGTATAGTGCCTTTGCAGCAGGTGGGTACTCTAAGTAACCGTCGAGCCGTAAGTCCTTTCGTGAGGTTGGTGAAAGGGGAAGAGAGATGGGAGGCGTTTAACAACCCCCAGAGTGTTCTCCTAAATTGGGGTGGAACCGAACTAAATCGTATTGTCATCTGTATAGTGCTCAAAGCTATGACTAACGACAGCCGTACTACTAGCCCCTTGCCACGATTAATTTTATGGGTCTTGATCTGATGTTATGTCGTTTACAGGCGACATAGGTAACAACAACAAACCTTTTATTAACTTAGTATTGATAAATTATCAAATACATTTTACAGAGTCTGATACATTTTATAAGTTTTTTATCAATACAAATGTATCAGAATGTATTTTGTTTTGCTTCTAATTAGTAAATTGAACATTTTTTAAAATAATCTTCTATTTTCCACTTTTCAATTGGCTCGCGCCCCCACGCAGGGTTGTCATGCCCCCTAGAAGGTTATCACACCCCATAGTTTGAGAAACGTGTCTCTATCTGTAAATTCAAGGCATAATGTTGAAACATGATACATGTATACAAGTATAGCAAGAATTATAAACATATGTTCCTCTACAAGATAAACTCTAAATATTTTTATCCTGAAAGAAAGCATAACAATAGGCTTAATTTGGAGTAAAATAGAATAATTAGACAGCACTTTTAAAACTGTAACAAAATACAATGGATAATTAAGTACTAATTACGAAGACAGAAATATTACTGACAGAAAAATCGAAATCTTTTTATTAGATGTTAAATCAGCGTAACTCGTAACCATTTTTCTTTTGGAAGTGTAAAATAAAACAATCTCTCTCTCTCTCTCTCTCTTAATTGTTTTCAAGAATGCTGTTAATAGGAAAATATATAATTTTTTTTTATTTCCAATGGGCTACGGTTTGGTGTTTTACCATTGTAGACCTAGTACATTCCCCGGGAGCTGGTATCTCTTTTTAGTGCGGCATCACATCGGTAAAATATCAATCGATTCAAGCAATTTTGACATTCAGTTTCCTCCCCAAAGGAAGGTACCTGAGCTCTTACAATGCGAAACCGTTCGTAAAACTTCAATTTTTCCCAGAGCACCCAAGCCAAACATACACTCAAAGGATCTTTTGCACGCCGCTTAATCATACGACATGGACGTAAGTGATTTTCTGCATCATGAAAATCAACCGACTTGAGCCGTGTTCGAACATGCAACAAGGCCAATCCCAAAACAACTTTGTCACCCAGCCGGTATACACTGAAAATTAAAACTGTATAAAAGGTATTGAAATTTTAAATGCATTTTAGCGAATGTTAGAAAAACTGCCTCTTTTGCATTGAAATTTTACTACACTGATAGTCCATTATTAATGCACCAAATTTTTAAAAAAGTAACACAAAAACTGAAAGATCTTTGATTAATTATAAACTCTTTACGTAATAAAGAAAAACCAAATTGGAAGAAATATATAAATTATGTAAGTTCTTGCTTAAATACATTAAGATTTTTTGTGGTATGCACGGTACAAAGAAAAAAACCGGAAAATCAATGTTATATTTATTGAATAAATTTCCCAACTCGAAGCTCGTTAAGCTTTTTTTTTATCACTAAAAAACATCCTGATCATCCGTATCTTATAAATATTTTCATAAAAAGGCATTCTCAATTTTTGCGTTGTTCAAGTATGAAAATAAAAAAGGAACTTGTTGAAGGAAAAAAATACATCTTGCCCCCTAGAAAGAAACAAGTTAGCAAAAAAATTGCACAATGCTTAAAGCTGTCAATTACATATTTCGCTTTAAATAAATAATTACTTAAAATATCATATTATCTTATGTGTTTTTATTAATTAAACTAGTTTTGTCTGAAGAAGTCAGGAAATTAACCTACTATTGATTGAAAATTAAAAGGAAAATGTTTTTTTTTATTTTGGTTATCCCATACTAAATTAAAGAATTGTCTCCGAGGCCTGCTTCTAGTATTTTAAATATGGTTACTTTAAATATGTGTAAATATTTTATAAAAATGAGTGTTTTTCCTTTCATTTCTTATTTCCCATTATTGTTTTATTTCGAGGAATAAAATATTGCAATTTGCTTTTAATTTACGGCCTGTTTTTTTATCATAATATTAAAGTAGAATTTCCCACGGAACTATCTTTGTAAAAGGTTTGATTGTATCCCTTTCCAGAGGACGGTAACTTTAATTATTACAGCATACCAGATCAACGCCATCTGGCGGGCTTACGAAACGCCGACACAAATAATATTCAGGCAGAGGCTCATTAGCCACGCGGTACGAAGAAGTCGTAGTGCTTTTGCGCATGCGCGCTCGATCGCTAACCGGGCAGTAAGTTTCAGTCACGTAATGAGCTTTTTTAAAATTTCTAACGTCCTCCTAGAGCAGGGGTGGGCAGACTTTTCCAGGGTACGGGGTACTTCTAATATTTTCAAGGTGTTGCGGTCCACCCAGTATCAGTGGCACACACAAAGGAGGAAGGTTCCACGGGACCGGACCCTCCTCCATAGCTTATGATTTTTTTCCCGATCGATTATAATCACATGTATATTGTATGTAAAATTTAATTAAATATTCGTTATTAATAATTTTTAATTAATGTTAATTATTTATTCAATAATTTATTTCTTACTCTTCCTTGTTCTTGACAATCTACAAAATGAAAAAAATTATGTTTGGCAGCGTATTCGGGTAGAGGATATAAGAATGGTAGATACACACACACATTCGACCTTGGACCACCGCACAACGCCCCCTTTGAAAAATTCACGAGTGCGCCCACTGCCCAGGGTCTTAGGTGCGGTGAGGTAAGGAAAAAGTCAACAATATTTCTTACAACTTAAAAATAAATACGGAATATGTACTTACCTATACGTAAATGAAATGAAAAACTCACTTTTTTGAAGCCATGTTTAAAGCACATACACACACAAAATGCAAAATACAAACATAATAATAGCCACAAATATAATAATATCTAATGATGCATTTATTATCAAACAATTCAAAATGCATTAAAAAATAAAACATTTCCATCTAAAGTTAGTTCTCGTAATTATAGTCAGTAGAAGACTTAGTCTGCGTACTGTCAGCCAATCTTGAATATTTCCGTATACAATTACTAACGGCTTATTTTCAGGCGGTCACTCCAAATTGTCTTGGCGGTCCACCGGTCGATCGCGATCGACGTAATGCCCATTTCGGTCCTAGAGGGTATCATCTCTAACTTTCTATTTCTTTAATATCTGCATGTTTTAATTCCTATTGCCCTGTAAATAACCCCCTGTAAACTTGTCCCTATAATTCCTAATAAATTCTTTCATTTTCAAGAAACCTCTTTGTTTGAATTATTTTGATTCGATTTATTCAAACTGAACCCGTAAATTCTAAGAAACCCCTAGATACCTCGCCACTAAAACCCCGCTATCTGAAGAGTCTAACTTTTTGGGGGGAGATTTTGGTTAGACTCCCACATAAATACCACCAAAAAAGTCTATATTCACAAAAAATGTTTAAATCATTTCATGTTTTTGAATTTAGCATTTGTACTCTGAAAATCCCCTTAAATACAGGAGGATTCATATACAGTTTCGATGCATTTTAAATCAAGAACAGTTTAAGGTATTATATGTTGCTTGTAACAGAATTGGGTGGGATAATTCAAAGTTTGATTAGACACAGTCACAGATATTTAGTGTGTGAGCCCTTAGTTAGACGCCACACATTGAGCTGGAAATCCATTTCTGCCCAAACGCATGTTAAGTTATCCAAATCAAGTTCATCGATAGCGGTTTGATACGCTGCTTCAGCTCTGCTAGATAAGGAGGAAGGAGATGGACGAATACCTTGTCCTTTACTTACCCCCACAGGAAGAAATCCTAAAGTGTTAAGTTTAGTCGGTACCCCCTATACCGACAATGTTAAATTGAGCATTTTTATGTACCTTTTTCTCAGAAACTATTAAATGTACAGACTTAAAATTTTGTCTGAATATTAATTAGACTTTTTTATTTAAACTGAAGTGGGCTTTTTCAAATATATTGTTTAGTTTTTTCAAAAACTTTCATCGTAAAGTATCACTATGAATTTTTTGAAAAATGTCATTTTTTTCACGATAACTGACTTTTACAAAAATATTATGGGTATATTAATAAAAGCTCACTTCAGTATATATAGTAACATATCAGTAATATTCAGTGAATATTGCAAGTGCCTCCGTTGAATAAGTTCTGAGAAAAAAGGTACACGCATTTTTCAAAACACCGTTTTGAGATATTTGCATTTTTATTATAAAATGTCACTTCATCAAAAAATTATGAATTACAATCTGTATTTGCACTATTTTTATAAATATTAGCTTATTCTCAATAACTTTTATGACTTTTTACTTATTTCTTTTACTTAGATTTCTCAGAAAATACATATATAGCATTTTTTACTTTTAATCTATCGAGATATTTTATAGCATTTGCATCATTTTTCTCAAATTATGCATCAATTTTTAAAGAATTTTCTGTTCTGATACATTACTGTCATCAAAGTTGACTATAAAGCATCATAAATACCATGTGAAAATGTGTCAATACATGAAAATATGGCATTAGTAATACATCATTATACGACACTTCATGTAACGGTATTGTGACTTCGTGGACTCGATTGCAGGTGGACGCTAAGCTAATTATTAAAAAATACTTTTTACTGTGATCTAATCAACTGTTTATTTGAAGCACAACATTCAGAAGATCACTGGAAAGAGAAAAAATAATCAGTTACAGGTGTTCGTTCTATTCAGCCAGCTAGTTCTATTTAACATTGGTGTCTGCATGGGTGTACACTCCTCGCGTCTTCTTTGTTCGTCCGTCGGATACTGCCTCAGGAGTCCTTCACGCTAGTCCATCGGGTTCTGTCTCGGGAGTCTATCGTGGGGAGTTGATCGGGAGGCCCTCGCCTCGCGCTTTTCTTCCTAGATCCGTCGATTCCGTCTCGGAGGTCTATCGTAGGAGTCGATCGGGAACCATCGCACTTCTTCGTGTTCGCAGGATTCTCTTTCGGAAATCTATCGTGGGAGTCGATCGGGAGCCTCCCTCTTTTTCTTGGGTCGACCATTTTATACTCTAGGGGTGGGTCCACTCCACGCCCCTCATCAACCCCCATTGGCCGGCCTCAAGGTTTTGCACCCGGCACCTCGGTCCTGCACGTCCTCCATTCGTGCAGAGATAATAAAAGTTCCGGTCCCTCTCAAAGGTCACCGGCGACAAGGGCCCGCTGACATCTGGTACTTGAACCATCTCGCCGCCTTTTCCTCCTTTGATGCCACCCGCCACCGTCTGCCAAGGCCAGCCTTTCAAGGCTGACAATCACTGACTATGAATGAAAAATAATGCAGTGATGCCCAGTCCATAGTGTTTTCCAGTCACACCATCACCGACAGTCCAGCTGTCCGACAAAGCACAATGCCACCAAACCACATGTTCCCTAGCTGTGAAACTCATCATGAATAGGGGCGATTTCTCCGTTGTGACTACGTCACAATATCGTTATACGGTATGTAACAAGTTTTGTGCAACGAAAAAGGGCATTGCATTTTGAGATATATTTATGTACATTTTACAAAGAAACTATTGAACACTAAAGCTTAAAAATTTTTGTGTGCATTAAATAAACAATTATCTTTATACATAAGCGAAATTTTTTTTAAAAAATTGATCAGCTTGCTTAAAAATGTAATTTTGCAGAATAGAATTATGAATTTTATAAAAGTTTTCCTTTTCTATGTTACGATGTCAAATTTTACTTCAGTATATACAATATATATGAAATACAAAATAAATATTTATAGTTCATGCATACAATAGAATTTTTAGAAAAAAGAAGACACAAATTAAAAAATATAATCTTTATAAGACAGTAATACATGATTATATGACATTTCGAAAAATTTCATTAAAATTTTATATATTCACATGTAAACACAATTTCTTTAAGTATTAGAATTAAAAGGATTCTTAAATATTACATAAATGGTATCCAAAACAACAAGAAAACTGATTTTATGTTTTTAAACATGAAATTTGTGTATATTTTGGTATGTAACAAGTTTCGTGCAACGAAAAAGTGCATTGCATTTTGAGATATATTTATGTACATTTTACTAAGAAACTATTGAACACTAAAGCTTAAAAATTTGTGTGTGCATTAAATAAATATTTATCTTTATACAGAAGTGAATTTTTTTTTTTAAAAAAATTGATCAGCCTTTTTAAAAATATAATTTTCCAGAGTACAATAATGAATTTAATAAAAATTTTCTTTTCTGTGTTACGAGATATGCTTTTTAGCTAAATGTCTGAGGAATATTTCAAAAATTTCACTTCAGTATACATAAGAATATATATGAAATATAAAATAAAAAATGTCCAGTTCATGCATACAGTAGATTTATAGAAAAGAGAAGACACAGTTTTGAAAAGAAAGTTTTTAGAAAACAGTAGCTTTTGTATAAAATTTTACCTCATCAAAAAGATCCTGCACTGTAGCCGGTTTTTATCTTATTTTTCTTAATATTATCTTCTACTTTTTTTCTTTTTCTTCTTTTATCTTTTCTAATTTTCTTCGCTCTTCCAGAAAAAGCATACACTGCTTTCATTAACCTTTCTCTATCAAGAATTTTCATGGAACTTACCGAATATTCTCCAGACTCTACTCCCATTTTCTGCAGCATTTTAATTTGGATACATTACCATCATTAAAAAAAACAAACAGCATCATAAACACCAAGTGAAAGTGTTTCAATCTGTACAAATGTTGTTTTAGGAACACGTGACCATATGACATGATGAAAACTTTCATTCGGGTTTTTGTTTTTTCCATGCAAACATTTTCTCAACAGATCAGGATGGGAAAGATCTCTAAATATAGGACGCATTACTTCTACAACAGCGACCGGAAGACTATTTTTATGTTTGCAAGACTTACCTGATGCTTCAGCCTTTTTATATCCCTACCATGAATCTTCACCGACAGGACAAAAACCATGTTGAGGATATTCATGTGTTGACAGCTTATGCAGAAAAATGGCCCCGATAGCTTGCCGCATGTTCTGAACACTGGTGTAATTTCTCCGAATAGCTGATTCATAGTATAACTGTAAGTTATCTATTTCATGCTCAGTCAAACGATTTTTTCCACTTAAACACTTACCGTCTGACAAGATTTGCCCTTTCAATTGAGTGTTTAATCGCGTAATCTTGTTCCCATGCGCTTCATGACATGTCCAATGCACTCCAATTTTTCAATTGGGTATTCATCTCCATAGATGTTTTCTCTTTCTAACAGCATCAAACGCTTTGCAATCTCCATCCCCTAAGTAAGTAATATATCGGGCATTATGCAAAGATAATGACCGTTGAAAATTTTAGACGTACCTTGAATTTCCATGGCTCCACTAGATCCAACGTAATTCCTTTTACAATCCTTTTGATGAGAAGGTAAGTTTTTACATATGCAATATTTGAAAGAATATCAACATCTATCACCTTACCTGTATCAATGCTGGCCACAGTAACTACACCATTCAATGATGAGTAACCGCGCTTCTGCCATGTCCCATCTACAGCGCCTCAATATTATATATTATTACCTTTATTTTCACAAATAGCTTCCTTCGCAGGATTTTGAATGGAGTCCTCGTAAACAAGTTTTGCAGCATTTAAGATTCACTTACCGTAAGGAGAAAACCTTGTAGGTGTTTGAGGAAGATTCATTTTGCCGCAAAACATTCTCCCAGCTTCTGCACCTATTCCAATGGAACGCATAGCATATACAAACCTGGTATTTATTGTAGCAATTTGCGTTCATTCATGAAAATTTGAAGAAGAGAATTCTACACGATATGGACAAGCACAACATTGCAGGACAAATGTAATAGCCAGTCCAGACTTACCTTTTAAAACTTGCATGTCTAAGCCACTGTTACACATTTTACAGTGAACTTCATTCTTGAAAACAAATGCCAGAATATTCAAATTTATAATGCATTAATAATACCTACACACTTTCATCATAAGAGAAAAACTACCATTTAAATTGGGAATTTTCTTTTCTTTTACACATGTCTCCTTTAAGTCATGTGCATGTCCAGCTTGAGGATTGACATTACTGTTGTTAGTATTTGAAGTAATGTTAGTATGGTTGAAAGTATTCCTACCTTTATAAAACGTACCTTTGCGTTTTTTGAAGACTTTTGTGATCTGGGCATATTAATTTATTAAAATTTTGAAATTTTTGATATTCAGAAATTTTAAATATCGAAATATTCAAAACGCTAAGAAGAAAAACGTACATTTTCTCCAAAATAGGTAAACAACCGTAACAGTTAAGCTTGCAGTCAATCTACAGTTAATTGCGTATGAATAAATAAAACAGAGAGTGGCTTTGGAAAAGCTTCCCAGATTTAAAAAGTCAATGTCTACATTTCTATCTGTCAAAGGGGACGTGGCTCATCAGCTGATTATTTTTTAAAATCATTTTAACAGACTTCTAATTAGTAAAATGGCAAGTATGTTACATCATTGGAAAGGTCCTGATTTGGGGATTTTAGAAGTATCAAAAACTCAAAATCGATTTCCCGAAGATGTTTACCCTACTGACTGCCCTTGTCAGGACTTCTGCGTGGCCATTGGGTAAAAGTGGCATGTTGTAGTGCGCGGCTCGTCCAATCTATCGCTGAAAGGATATTCAATGTTATCTCGCTCCTTGGCAGACCAGTGTGGCAGAATTAAGTTGTCAATGTGTCGGCATCTGTGGTATCAACCAGAGAGAGTTAACATATCCAAAAAGTGACAAAATTTAAAAACACAAAAAGCCTTTTACAGTGCAAACTCATAAATTTTCACTAACTAGTTGTGAGCGACTTATATTTGAAGTCGCTCCTTCACCGTCCTGCCTACCTAAGAGTGTGGGGGGAAACAAAGTATCACCAGAAACTTCATAATAATAATTATTTTTTTCTATTCAAGTACACTGATCAACCACAAGTGAAACTACAAGAGGAGACCCTAGGAGTGATATAAAGAAAGCAATCTACTCTAAGTAAACAAGCGCAAGTAATCTGTTTAATTTAATCTAATATAATATATCTTAGATTATTAATTATCAATCCACTAATTTATTATAGTAGCAAACTCCGTTCTTAACTCAAGTTTGATAATGAATGAAATCTCCCACCTACGCATCGCCACAACAGCTCCTCTGCTCCTTCTATCTTACAATTACAAAACCTTGACTTTATATAGTCAAACTAATCTCCATATCAGGGTTTCTTCTTGGGAGATGGCTGTGAATTAACGCGAATGCAAGCCCCAAAGTTT
>BMAO01001495.1:0-24512 GCA_019973975.1 Trichonephila clavata | reverse complement strand
CGTTGAGCATCAAACATTGCGTTTAGGAGCTTATACTGCTGTTTTGCAGTTTAATAATGACTTCCAGGGATTAATTTCCATATTAAATGAAATGGGTATTGTTTCGGGCTATTACACGGGGACAAAAAAAAACCTTCGATAATGAGCGCATTGCAGATTCAAAACGTCACTCACTGCCACCAGCAAAAACCTGCAGAAGAAAACTTAGGGCCATTCGAGAAAAAAAAAAGAAATATAAAAATTGAGGAAGAAGAAGGAATAACATATAAAACTGGAGAATTTTAAGTTGTTTTTTTAATATTTACTTTATGTAACTTATAAGTATATTTTTTAAATGTGTTTTTTGAAAAATTAAATTTTCACGATAATTTTTGCACGAAAACTGGGATATATCTCCAAAACAATTATATAAAATTCAATGAAATTTGCAACACTTATGTTATAAGCCATTGAGAGTGTAGCAAACCGCAGGTTTTAAGATACTTACATTTAATCATATTTTATAGTCCTTTTTAGCTTAGAATATAGAGTAATTTTGACGAAAAATCATTAACGTGAAGTTCGAATGCTTGTTAAATATTTATTTTTGAAATATTTTTAACCTGCGGTTTGCAACACTTCAGGTGGATCAATAAATATATCAATGCAATTAAAATTACATTATTTCCAATATATTTTTTTATACTGTTTTACCTAAAATTGAAATTTTCTTAAAGTTTTATAAAAATAATTTTTTTTTTCAAAAAAAGAGGTGATGCATGATATTTATTTCATAATTATAACTCTTTAAGCCTATTTATGTCCTTTAAAACAATAAAATTCTTCTGATAATCAATTTTGGAAAAATTGGTCTTCGAACCTAGTCGGGTGCCTTACAGGGGCGTTATAGATAAATGATAATCCAGTTTTCAAACTATTATACTTACAGACTTTAACAGCAGATATGTTCCTTTCATGGAGTAGTGATCCGCTGAGAAACGGTTTAGCTAAAATTGACAACCAAGGAGGGGGGGGGGATTGTGAAGGTGTTTTAAACAATAAAAAATTACCTTTTATGAATTATTGAGCCAACAACCTTGAAATTTGGAAAACATGTTCCTTTTGCTAAGCATACAGCTAAGAAGGGGGTTTTCGACCCACTTGGGGGTTACGGGGGCATTATAGATAAAAGGAATCACTTTCTTTAACTATTCGACATAAAGACTTAAAATTTAACAAATATGATTTTTTGTTGAGCAGAGATATAATAAAAATTCCTTCTTTTGTTTAATTTACAATTCACGTAATTTTTTTACCCTTCAATCTCTCTTGTTTTATTTTTCAACTAACCCGTGTGAAGAACGGATATAGCAGCTAGTTTAATTATATATTTGTATCAATGACACTAATTTTTTTCAAAACATTTTTATCTATAAACAATTTACAAAATTAATGTATCCACTAATAACATAAAGAAGACATATCTTCTAATTTAGTCTATATATATTTTTATTAGTTTTCTTGTTTTTTATAGGTAAGTACGCCATTTAATTTCATTTAATTAAAATTTTTATATGTTTTTCTGTATACGGTATAAACATTACATCTAAACACAAAACTTAAACAGCATGCATAAATTTTTAAAAAATTGCAAAAGCTTACCTAATTTTCAAATAAGTTGTGATGTTAGTTAAGCTAGTGTATGTTTAAACGAAATAATGGTATACGTTACCTTTATTCATTCAGATTGGTAATACACTTCTATTTCGAGAGTGAAAAGCAATGAAACGGAAACCAAATGAGGAAAAAATAATGAATTATTTTTGGAAGAGAATATTCTGATCTGAAAATAAAATGACTTCCTTCACAATTATAAGATCTCACTGTATGGATTATTAATGACGAGTTATCTATTGCGTAAGTGCCAGTGCGCTTTTTTAGTAATCAAATACTTTCTTACAGTTAATCTTCGATCTTACACCCTAATCAAGGAAAATGCTGTAGAAGCTCAAAGAGTAAATGGGAGGGGGTTGATAACACCGAAGTCCTTGAGCATGTGTCATGAAGAACTTACAAAAAGGTACACTCATGTCCATAAATTAAGCATAATGAAGATCAGGCAAAGAAAGAGACAGAAGCAAAACAAATTTGACTTATTTGTAAAGTCTATTTGTTAAACAAAAGGTAAAGAGCAACAAAGATGCTATATGTTTGACATAATTAATAAAAATTGTGATTTTTACTCCCTGGAGCAAATTTCAAAAAAGAACCTATTTACAAAAAACAGTATAACATGGTTAGTATGATGGTTAATACGGAGTATGTCTCCCGGAAGATGCAATACAGGCCTTACAACGTCTACGCATGCTGAGAATCAAATTATCAATCTGATCTTGGAGAATATTACACCACTCATCAAGCAATGCCCTCCGAAGTTCCGGTAGACAGATAGAGGGGGTTGACGGACTGTGATTCGTCGGCCAAGCATATCCCACACATGCTCTATTGGATTCAAGTCCGGTGAGTATGCTGGCCAATCCATCCATCATACGGACGATATCCTCCGATTGAAGGCATTCGTCTACAATGTTTGCACGGTGAGGACGGGCGTTGTCATCACTAAACAGAAATTCAGCACCCATGGCGCCCCGAAACAAACGTACATGTTGTTCCAGAATGACATCCGGATAGATGAGGCCTGTCATTGTTACACTCTGAACATGCAGGTCAGTTCTGGAACCAAGAATAATTCCTCCCCAAACAAGCCATCCTGCACCACCGTAACGGTGTCATTTAATGGTGTTCTCTTGGTGGTAACGGGTACCTGGCGCTCTCCATATGAAAGTCCTGTGAGAATCAGACTGCAAACTAAACCTGTACTCGTCGGAAAACATCACACAAGACCACTGTTGCTGTGTCTACAATGCACGTTCTCTACTCCAGGTTAATCGCAGGCGACAGTGAGTTGCGGTAAGGGGAACACATCTGACAGGCCTACGAGCATATAGACCAATGTGCCCTAAGCGTCTGTACACGGTCTGCCTTGAAACTGTCGTACCGGTAGCTGAAGAGAGCTGACGAGATAGTCTGATGCTGTGCTCCGTCTGTTTCTTTTGGCAGTAACTGCCAAATACCGGTCCTCATTCGGCGTTGTAACTCGGGGGACCGTGCTGTAACATCTACTCACATTACCATCATCTTGGAATCGTTGCCAAAGCCTGGAGATGACACTCTGGGCGATTCCAAGTTCCTCGGATACTTCCAGCTGGGTACGTCCACATTCCAGTCGTCCGATAATTCTACCACGTAAAAAATCATCCAAATGCTTCCTTTGTGCCATAACTATGCGGTTATTGCACTGAAATTCTTTTAAAGCGCTTGTGAACAATTTTACTTCTTTGCCACCATTCCTTATATACCCCTCTCTTACACTCTCGTCATTGTGACGTACTATCCGCGCCATCTGGTGGTTTCCTGTAATTTGCATATTCTTCTTCAAGATGTGTGTGCTAATTCTACAGGTAAAATTTTTATTTTAGAGTTCAATTTCTGTGTGATTCTGAATTATCCTTAATTCATGGACATGAGTGTATTTGAGTTCCAAATACTGTTGTGGTACTTCGACCGCTGGTGTGAGAGGGTTCGAGTAAGAATCAAACATTTCTCAGTTTAAACAATATTATTTCATTTTCCCACTTACTAGACTTTATCAAAAACCTGAGAATTCACTCTAATTACTAAACCCGAGGAACAATCAAACTTATTAATCTAACGGTAATATAAATAAGAGTGCTTGCCTACTCTCGTACGCGCTCTTGCTTCAACCCTTGCTTAAATTTTCTTTCTTGAATTAACAATACTAAAAAAAAAACGTTTTAGCGACAGGTGATCTCTAACACTATGCTTTCTTCTTATACATTATTTTCAACCATCCTCCCTCCTAATCCCCGACTAGCACAAAAATAGAAGATCGCCTTTACATCAAACCAATTCATCACTAATGAAAGTGGTTTTCAACTAAAATCACAGTTAAAAAGAGTATTTTACCCAAGAGGATGAGTAGTGCGTGAGTAGAACCCGTTTCAGTACCAATATTATTTGCCCCTCAGGGGCCATTGTTTTACTCATCAAATAACTTCAGTACCAATCACTTTTTAAATATAATGTACATCTAAACATGTACTATTTACGCCCACGTAAAAATTTATTTCTGCATGCTTTGGTACCACTGTTCAATACAATTCCTCACATTCTGTTTTTAATATTTCATATTTTTTCATTCAGCTATTTCGTCTGTCTTAAAGAACGTTGGAAAATTTTTTCGAGAAATTTTTGTTTCAAACTATGTTTGCTAACGTATGAATTGTAGCGATTGCAGTATCAAAAATACACTGGCCTCCAAAAGTTAAGGAACAACATGTTTTTCAAAGCTCACCGTAAAAAAATGAGAGTAGCAATCAAATTTATAGTTTATAAAATAATAAAAACGAACTTTATACAAATTTATGCAAAAACAATAGCTACTGCCTTTTTTTAATCGGAAAGAACAGATATATATGAGTGAGAGAAAAATATGTATATATCAGGCTTTCGTAATTACGCTTGTAGCTTTGTTGATTTGCAACTTTTGTTAGCAGATTTGATGACAATAGGCAGTGGGGTTTCGCAATGTCTGAGAGAAGCAGTGTGCCCGATTCGTTAAGGTGGAGGGCGGTCGAACGGATGGAAATGGGGTTGTCACAGACTGATGCTGCTGGGCGTCTTAATGTGTCTCGTAGTGTGGTCCACCGTCTCTGGAATCAATATCAAACCGAAACATCTGTGTCCAGAAAACATGTTCCAGGCCTACCACGAGCTACAACACCTGCAGGAGACTGTTTTATCGCTCTTTCGGCCCAAAGGAGAAGATGGATTTCTGTGTCGAAACTTGTTGCAGACCCCTCTGTATCACCAAGGAGAAGAATCCTAATCCCTAATTAAAAACCAATTTTTGTTATGTTTCTATGATATTTTATTACATAAAACTGTGATTATTATTTTTTCCAAGAATGGACTTTTCCAGCGAGATTGCCTTTTTTTTTTTTGTTGCTGTAATTCCTTTTTGAATTTTTGTTATGTAAACTTTATCATGCAATCAATACATAACTAATTTGGGCACATGTCCTCCAAATTTGGTGTTTCTACATTCATCCATTTACAAATAAGGCGCAAAAAACTGGTTGCTCCTTAACTTTTGGAGGCCAGTGTATCACGAGATGTGATCTTTAACAAATTCCGCCAGCTTTCGAATACATTCTAGAACTTTTGAAACTTAAAGTTAATATAAGAATTCGAGTTTAAGAATAGTTCGTAAAATTCACGTTTACTTATTGAGATGTCTGAATGCATATGATCTGGTGATCATGCAGCGAGTTTTTCCTCTAAGGCAGTGTTTCTCAAACTGTGGGGCGCGCCCCCCTAGGGGGGCATGATAACTCCACAAGGGAAGCGCAAGTGAATCAAAAAGTCGAAAACAAAAGAATATTTTTAAAAAAATTATTTATTTACTGAAGAGAAGCAAAACAAAATACATTCTGACATAATAAAAAAATATAAAATACACATTTACACTGATATAATATACTTATAAATGTATCAGTACCGCACAATGTGTTTTATAATTAATTTAACAGTACTAAAAAAGTAAAGAACAAGTTTAATAATTACCAGTGACCCTATGGGCGTGTCATAAAATTGTATACAAAATTTAATACTTATCTTGATAATTTGTACGGTTTATAATTAAAGTTGTATTGTATCTCTACGTCAAAGTATATTATTATTAAATTCAATGCATTGTTATTGTATGGAAGGGGGGAGCGATAAAAATTATAATTGAAAATTGGGTCGCAAGTGTCGAACGTTTGAGAAGCACTGCTCTAAGGCAGTCATCTTCAAACTTTTTCAACTCACGGTACCCCTAAAAGTTGAAGAGGCTTTCGTGGAATCTATGGAACTAGAAAGTGTTTTCATGGAATCCCATTCCATACACATATACTTCGAAGAGTATATCTCAAAATAAGATTTAAAGTAGATCAACGTGTTATAGACACTTTATGTAAAGGTAATTAAACAAAAGTATATCATTTATTATTAAGAAGTTATAATATAATTTTTTTAATATAATTTACTTATTAATAATATTTATTTGTGATTCAAGTATCACCTACCCATGCATTATATTTAGTAAATAGGATATATATGCTAGTATTTTTTACACAAACTATCGAAGTCTAGGTCTATTGAGATTAAATGCAATCACATTACATATTCTGAGTTTAATTTGTCTTTGTTTTTGTAACCACTTAAGTTGAGAAATATATTTCCCTTCAACATAAAATTCTGAATAGTATTAAAGTGTCTATAACTGTGTGAGAAACCCCATGTATTTTTCAGGAATTGAAACCCAAAATTCAGAAACTCTTTTTGCTTAAATTCGGATATTAACATCAACAGAGTTGATGTTGAAATCTAACGTTCTGATATATAGTTTCCTTTTTCCTTCATTATAGGTGTTGCTTGCCACAAATGTAAAAAAGTGTATTTTCCATCAGAAAACTATGCTAAGCTAACTAACGAGTATTAAATTATTTCTTGGTACCCGAGATAGTAAACAAGAGAATATTCACAATCTAGTAGGAAATATATACATACAGATAAAATGTTTTAAAATTCTATTACTATATTATAATAAAAGTTTAAAAATTGTTGCAAAATATAGTTATATATAAATACAATTTTCAGTTTTAATGAGTAGAATGACCTTTAGATATTTGTAACTACACTGCTGGCCACCGTAAATGCAACACCCTGAAGGAAGCACGCAAATAACATGAAATTTACAACATGCATTAGCGGAAGTGAGATATGCAAATGATTAGAATTTCAGCGCAGACACACACCACGCACGTTTGTGGCGCCACCTCAGAGCGCTATTTAAGTCTTGGAGATTTCGACGATTTCAAGTTCGGCAATTGTGTTTTTCTTGGGTTTTTTTCAAAAAACAATCAGTTATGTCTCGTAGAAAACAGCGATCAGCTTTTGATCAAGTATCCGAGTTCGATAGAGGAAATATAGTGGCCTACCGAGATTGTGGATTATCTTTCAGGGAAATCGGTAGTCGTGTTGGACAAAACCAAACAACAGTAATGCGGATATGTGACCGTTGGATGCAAGAGGGTACTACGGACCGACGTGGTCAATCGCATCCACCTCAGTGCACCACTTCACGTGAGGACAAGCAAATTGTGCGCATGGAAGTGACGGATCACTCAGTCGCATCACGAACCGTAGCAAAGCACATTGAGTCTGTAACACATCATTCAGAGTCTGCGCGTAATATTCGACTCCGTTTACATTAGAGTGGTCTGTCCGCAAGACGTCCATTGCTTGGTCTACCCTTGACGCAGAACCACAGACGTCTCCACCGCCAGTGGGGCGATGAAAGAAGGATGTGGGTGGCAGAATGGAATGAAGTTGTCTTTACTGACGAGTCACGCATCTGTCTGCAACACCACGATGGTCGGGTTCGAGTCTGGAGACACCTTGGAGAGAGGATGCTGAACAGCTGCGTTATGCACCGGAACACTGGTCCTGCACCGGGCATTATGGTATGGGGTGGTATTGGATATCATTCTCGCACTCCTCTAGTACGTATTGCCGGTACTTTAAACAGCCAGCGCGACATCTCAGAGGTGTTGGAGCCAGTTGTCCTTCCTTACCTTCAGGGCTTGGCCACAGCCATATTTCAACAGGAAAATGCGGGACCACACTTCGCACGCATTGTCCAAAGTGTCTTCGTCAATCACCTGATTGAATTGCTTCCCTGGCCGGCTCGCTCTCCGGATCTTTCGCCGATGGAAAACATGTGGTCCGTGGTTGCTCAATGATTGACCCAGATTACACCCCCAGATGCCACACCAGATCAACTTTGGCAACGTGTGGAAGCTGCTTGGTCTGCTGTACCCCAAGATCCCATCCAAAGTCTCTTTGAATCAATTCCGAGGCGTGTAGCAGCGGTGATCTCCAACAATGGCGGCTACTCTGGCTACTGATTCTGGCAGGAACCACACTTCACAGAAGTCTATAAATTTAATTATTTGATACTTGGTCAACATGTTATCTACAAAATAAATTTTGTTGTGCTATCTCTTGTCTTTCTTGGTGTTGCATTTACGGTGGCCAGCAGTGTATATAAACTTCGTAGAGAACATGAATCCATTTTGCATACATATTTATTTCTTATTAATTTTTTTATTGTTACTCGTGGAACCCATGAGTATGCCTTATGGAACCCCAGGGTTCCGTGGAACACAGTTTGAAGACAACTTCTCTAAGGCAAGGGTCTCCACACTATTACCCGCGGGAAAAATTCCGGCCCATCAGTTTCATGAATCGGGCCCGCGACAGAGAATGGCTTAGTGCTGTCGTAATAAGTTGTATAAAAACACAAAGGATAATAATTTGGTTTTATTTACTGGCTAGGTAAACCTTAATGACATCATTATATGCAAAAAATTTAAGCATAATAACTTGCAAATAATTGAATTGAATCCCACTAACATATTATAAACTAGTGAACATGTCGAGATTTCGGCCTCAGTAGTTATGTTGGGGGAAAGAGTATCGCATATTTATGTTTATGGATTTGCCAGCTGGATGCGTGGTTTGTTTGTCACTGTCCTATTGCACTCAAGGTTGCGGGTTCGACCCCAGCCCAAGTCGGTGGATTTTCATGATGCAGAAAATTGACAGCGGCTATGTCGTATGATTATACGGCATTTAAAAGATCCCTAAAGTGTCTGTTTGTCTTGGATGATCTCAACAAAATTAAAATCCTAGTACAGGTTCGCATCGTCAGAGCACGGGTGCCTCATTTTAGGGAGGAAACAGAGCGTGAAAATTACCTATGGTAATTGTTATCCGCCAAAATGGTGCCGCACCAAAAAGAGATACCAGCTTCCGGGAATGTACTAGGTTTGCAATGGTAAAACACCAATCTGTAGCTCACTAGAAATAAAAAAAGCGTATTTCGATGTTTGAAACAGTGACGTAACGTTCACCTCCGCACTGCGGTGGGCCCAGAGCATGACTGTCACCAAGTACCTACCCTTTGTAAAATCCCTCTTGGGGGGGGCCCAAACCTGACTTTGCAGGGAGGTCCAAATGTTCTCAGTTACGTTACTGGTTTGGAATGTGTATATCCTGAATCACGCATATGATTTTTATCCTAAAAATTTCCCAGGAACGCACAAATGCTAAATTAACGCAAATGGAACCACTTGTAAAAAAATACTATTGAGATTTATGTAATTGGGATTGTTCACTGACAATAGTTTGCAGTTGTGGATCAATTTTACTTGTACCAATTATTAAAAGTGATTTAAGATGCTCATCGTTTAACTTAGATCTGTAAACATTCCTTGTGTACTTCCTTTTAGTGAATGTTTTCTCACACACCAAGAAGTACTTTCAAATCGAACATAGTGCCTAATTACTGGACTCAATCACGAAATATTGAGAGCTCCATTGATCTTTGAATGTTCTGCATTCACTGTCTATTTTTTGATTCTTTTTTATACTAGTAAATCACACACACACACACAAAATTACAAGTCAAATTAAATACTCTTACGTATGGGCGTTGGTTCGGTTTTTTAACGCGGTTACGCATTACTTTATTTTACAATAGGCACAGTTCCTCTCGTTTCGCCTTCCCTAGGTCGACTGAGTCTCGTATGCTGGACGTATCTGGGAAATGGAATGAACTGAATGTGGCCTGATGTGGTTGGGCCTTTATGATAGAGACTCTCCTGGTTGGTTGAGGGGACGTGGTAAGGAGGCGTGGTCAAGTTGACTGCTTCGGAGGGAGGCATCTGAAGTTGGCGGGAAAACTTGTGACGGGTCTATACACGACTTTCAACTAAAAACGCCTTTTGAGTATTCTTTTGGGCCAGCAATTTTAACCAACCTTCTCCTAAAGGAAGAAAATGTGATATGCAAATTAAGTTATATATATATATATATATATATATATATATTTCTTCTTAACGAGTTTGAGCGTTAGAGAGTTGTGAGTAAATTAGTAGTGAAGTGAATAATGAATAGTTAGTAAAGTGGCAGTGATGAGAATTGGTAAACAAAAAGTAAGAAAGTGATTATTTAGCTAACCAAGAAGTGTTAGAGTCTAATTGCAATTGATTTGAAGACTGCCTAAAGTCAAATATTGTCAACTTCATGTTAAGTTAATGTTTAGAGTGTTAAAGTAGTAGTGAAGACATTAAATATCTAAGCTCTGTATAGAGTAATATTAAAGGAGAGAAAAACTGCATTATTGAACATATTCTCCCCAAACGCGAATCTCGTCTCTTCTCTCTATTGTGTGATTAAATTATTCTACTTAAAGTATTATTTGTGTCTGAGATGATTATAGTGATAAATAAAATAATTGGAATTCATCATGTCGTATGATCCTTTAATTCCTCCCACACCTTTAGCTGAGTCACAGGGTAGAAGGGATTTAAACTCAATTCAAACTCCTGATGTTGCGGGAGAGCCCAGCTTGCCATTGGCTGATAGCACTCGGTGAGAAAGCACTCTATTGGCTGCCCTGGTACTTTGGAAAGCAATGGGAAGGGTCTAAAAAGCTAGCCTGTGTGGACTGAAACTTGGACGCGCCGTTAGATTTTTATACTCCAATTACTACGATCACGAAGTGAGCGGAATACACCAGAACTTTCTCAAACCAATGAGGTTATTCACGAATGTTTCATTGTTACTGCGTCTTCGAAACTACTCCAAGCGCCATCCGTTTGCTATAGAGGATATTACCTACCTATTTCCCTTATGACCACTAGATGTCATCAAGTGTCACGGTCGTATCAGTACGCACAATAGTAATTATAGTAATTGAACTAGAAAATTTAGCTAGCGTATGCTGTCGAGCTACTCCATATCTGAAATTATAGTAATCAGAAAATAAAACGGTTTTGTACCTTTTAACTAACCGGAGTAAACAGTATAGCCTTGATCACAGTTTTGAATGGGCCCTGTATCAAATTTCCTTTGGGGCCCTTTTATATATATATAAAAGCCCTATTAGTGGGACTGTAGTTACACATATTAGGGCCTCTGTAACTCGGAGGTCCCGTATCATTGATATGGCTGATACGGTGGTAGCTAAGCCCCTGGCCCTGAGGCTGGAAAGTTTGGAGACCCCTGCTCTAAGTTATGGAACATAGATTGATGATCACGTGCAGCAATTGAATTTCTCTTCCTTCTCATTTTCAGAGAAAAGAACTCAGATATTGAATATGAACAATGAATAAAAAAACGTGTGAACTTCCTATTGGGTAGGAAATATAAAAAATAACGTTCCTGGCGTTTTACGTTACAGTATTTTGATTCGAAACTCTTCTACCGTCTTATTCTCTTGGCAATATTTTCGCTTTCATGGCGATATGTTTGAAAATTACAGGAACTTTTTTTTTTCAATTTGGTTTATATACGGGTTCCGAATTTTGGGTACAATTTTGAAGAAAAACGCACTTTTGTCTTATACTTTGCTTGGTGGTTCATATTCAGAAATATACGGTATGTATAAAAATACTTGGCAGGAAAAAAAGAATCAAGGGCATCTTGTTTGATAATTTAGGAAATCTTACGAATATAATTAATCGTATCTTTTTGTAACGTATACAAAAAACAAAAAAAAATAGATATGTCATTATTAGGAGAAAATTAAATGAACATGAATGTTCAGGGCTGAAACCAGAAATAGAAGCAGGAGAACATCAAACGGCTTCTTGATATCAAAGGATAGTTTTACAGCGCAGTTTTAACCAGTGAAGTATTTAAAAAAAGAAGGGTGCTCATAAAGATATACGTAATTACCACAAAATCTCGAATTCCATCTCATTCTTTATTACATAGAGCGATTTTTGTAACTTATTTGTCAATTCAATTTCTAGACAGACAAAAGAACTTCTTTGCCGTAATGCTTTAATTCAGTGATTCCCAAAGTGGTCTATATAGACCCTCAGGGGACTATGACGATTTCCAAGGGGTTCACGTCAGCCAAAAATTAATTTGGGGATTCATGAGGTTTAAGTGGGGTCTATGATAGTGGCTCTCATTAAACTAGATTGTGACTTTAATTTTAAAATAAAACTTAATCAATTGGAAATCAAATTTTACCTATTTAACTGAATTATTTACTAAATTTCATGAAGTTAATTTGCATTTACAAGGTGATAGTATAAATTTTATTAAAGCAAGAACCAATTCAGCTTTTTTTCCCTGGGTTAAGCTAAAGAAGTATAATACTGGAGGTCCCGTGTTTTCTAAATTTGTCACAGACAATCTGTCAGAACGTTTTAACCTACGATCAACATTCAAATGCCTTTTATTCAGATTTTGAAACCAAGTTTGAGAATGCTTTGACTATGGTAATACCACATTAGGCAAGGAATTCATATGGTTATATTGAGAAAAAAAAATGTCACATTACAATATGAACTGATCGTAATAAGCACTAACGAAGATATTAAAGTTTAGAAACGGATGTTTGGCTTTAAAAAGTCAAACCTGTTGTTTGTCCCGACTTATGGAATATCGTGAGGAATTTTTTTCATTGCTTTTCCTAGCGTGAAAGAGTTTCAGCACGGTTGCCAATCTCCAAAACAAAACAAAATACTGGCTACTACCAGCAGAGGAGATTTAAGATTAAACCAAACAAGATTGATTCAAAATGTTGAAATTTTATATTGTAATTCTGAGATTCATCCCTCCCATTAAAATCATTTGTTTGTTGTTTAGTTATTTTATTTAACATAGTTTAATTTATTAGTTAACTTTTAATTTAATTAATTAACATGGGCTTTTTTTTAAATTTTAAACACTATACTTCATTACAGTTAGACATTAAATGCTTTTAAAGTTGGAGTAGTAGTACCAGTTGTCAAAAAGATATTTAAGGTGATCAATTTGCAAAAATTCAATATTAATTAAGTAGGGGTCTACCCCAAAACAAAAAACATGGCAGGGTTCTATGAGACAAAAAAGTTTGGGAACCTCTGCTATAATTGAATGATTTTTATCCCGAAACACAAACCATTTTTAAGTCTCTATGCACACATAGGACCTTTCAACTTTAAAGAGTTTGGTTTTGAGTTGTGTGTAAACCTCCTAACCTATGATATAACACGTGGTAATCTATCGACTTCACTAAAATATAATTTTTAATGACACCTTTGCAGATCAAGTTGCTCACGTTGGTCGTGTGTGGTAGAGGCAAAGGTAAATATTTGCATTACCGTTGGCATGACTCTGTTTAGTATTATTCTAATAGTATTTTATAATTAATTAGTTAAATATTGGTGAAATCTTACTCTTACATTATTTTCTCTTCCTTGCAGCCCAGTAGCCTTAAAAGTATGTTTAATCTTACAATATTAGATCCCAAGGCTAAGAGTTTTCAATTCTTATAAAGGCGTATAACTCTTTTTACCTGATCTATCTTCTTATATTTCTGTTTACTAATTTGCTTTATGGTAATTTAGTATTAGATTATGTATATATATATATAGTGTCCCTCAAGTAATGGTAATGATAGTATTTATACACACTATTTAAGCATTTTGTTTCTATTTTTTTCATACTTTTGCTAAGTGTGCTACTGTTCAGCCATTCCTATGCATTTAATTTGCATTTGGTTCTAGAATATGGCAATAACTTATTTATTGTACTCGGTTTTAACGCAGGCAATTTTGAATGCAATTTTTAGGTAAGTTACCCTTTTCTTGTAATGGATTTAGATATTCATCCATTAATTTCAATAGGTTTTTGCAAAGTATTATTAACAGAAAGGGGGAAGGTTGACTGGCCAAAAAACATGTTTACCCCACTTTTACATAAATACAGCTTTTATATATAAGAGCTATCCTAATTTAGCAATGTTTATGATATTGTAGCATCCATAAATTTATATATTTTTAAATTCTATTATTTTTATAATTTCTAATATATCCTTTCCAAAATCGTATGTCCGGTTTATGTTACAATTTTGGTTTTTTCTCAGTTTTGATGATTGTTGATTATTCATCTCTCTACAGTAGAGAATTTTAACTCTCTCTCTATATATATATAGTATTAGATATATATATGTATATTATATATATAGTATTAGATATATATATATATATGTATATTATATTATATATAGTATTAGATATATATTTGTATATTATATTATATATAGTATTAGATATATATTTGTATATTATATTATATATAGTATTATATATTGATTTTAACATTATAAAAATGCCATTCTGGTGTAGTAACCTACACCTATCTATAGATAGAAATATTATCTTAAATTTTATTAAAAGAAACAATGAATTAGTCTTTGATAATGTATTAAAACAAGGAACTATAAAAATTTTGCAATCATTTCTTGTAATATAACTATGCAAGTAAATTCATTTTTAAATATATTTCTATTTTAAATTAACTCTATTTTTTCCAATTTAGATTATTAATTTTCAATAAGATATCGTTTTCTTAATTTAATTACAAAAAAAGCCATCTAGATATCACCATTAATTTTTGCTTTTTTGAGTTAGCACTTCAATTTTAACACGTCATTCAGCGCGTGTTTTCTGAGTAAGTTGCTTTGACTTCATTTTATCATTTTGGTTAGTAATTTTTATGTAATTTTTTATCCCAATTTCTCCAATAGAGTTTTTTTCTTAATATTCTTCTCTATGAGAGAAACCTTATTCTTCTCTCTATTGATACTTTCATATTATTTTATTGTCTGGTGTTTCTTCCACGTGTGCTAGAAATAGGACTGAATTTTTCAACATAGCTCTATTTTTTCTATTATGTTGAAATTTTCTGCTGTACGAGGAAGGTGGTACCATAAAGCAGCTTAACCCTAAATCATTGGCCTATTTCAGAGACAGCTTAAGAAATCATAATAGGTCTCCATTTTAGTCCAAAGACTCTTTCTGCATCTTCAATTGTTATGTTTCTTGGAATCCAATTTCTTTCTTTTTTGGCCTTGTATGTAATACAACTTTCTCACTTATTGTTTATTTTATTTCATTATACTATATATATATAAAATAATACCTATAATATAATCCTTTTAAATATATTTTAATTATCTGGTCCATCCCTCAGGACCCACGTTTAATTAATAAACTTGCTAGTCCCCTAACGAGAGTATTTTGTATTACATCTATCCACCCACTCAGATCATGTAATTTGAGCCGCCTATATATACACCGAGATTCCTGGAGACCGTCACTTTCTCTCTTCTGTTATTTGTCTGCCTTCAACATGTAGCTGGCTGCAGCTTGGATTGTGCATTGTGTTTTGTGTATTTTTGTTGTGTATGTATGTTTGTTTGTGATTCCGTCTATATGTGTGTCTACGTGTTCAGTGAAACTAAACAAGATAATTAACCCCAAGACTGCCTCCTCAATAATATTGAAATATGCAACATCAATCGTCAAAAATAGTAATTATATTAAGGAATCCATTCCACGGCCCTCGTCTATTACATATATATATATATATATATATATATATATATAATCAAAATTTCTCTACAAGAGAGAGATGAATTAACATGATTAATACTTAAAAGAATTGCAATGTAACCAGACAAGAGAATTCAAAAGGAGATATGAAAAATCGAAATAACAGAGTTAAATATAAAAATATAAAAGAATGGATGCTACAGTATTATCAACATTGCTGACTTAGGACAGCTTGTATACAAAAAAATTCCTCTTAAAAATTTATATATATATATATATGTATATCATATATTTTAGATGTGGTAGATGTAATATTGATGGTATTGAAGAGTCAGTCTTTTGTTGAAGGATAAACCAGTTTATTGTACACTAGCTTTTACCCGCGACTTCGTTCGCGTTGATATCTTTAAAAAAATATGAAAGACATAATCATTAGCTTTAGAAAGTAAATAAAATATGATAATTTTTATTGCTTCATTGGGACCATTAAAATTTAAAAATTCTAAAATTGAGACATAAAAAATATATTGTGTGAAAATATACTTCATTTTAATAATTAACAACAAAAATTCAATAACTAAAACAATTAACATTTTAAAAAGTTGAGAGAGTCTATGTTTTTTAAATAATTCCTCTTTAACAGAAATAAAAACAGAATATTATTTTGGGATGTTACTGTATACTATATTACACGTTCTTACCTCAAGTGCAAATATGTGAAGATTTCGGGCATTGGACACTCTCCAAAAGGCTACATATAGTTGGCCATGGGAAAAGCATGGCTTTTCCAAATGCAATGTTTACCTACAATTTCACCTGCATTGTTTGCCCTTGCGCTCTGTTAATAGTAACAGCAAAACTGAATTTGATTGGAAATTGAACTGACTTGAATTGAAAGAAACCTTTCAAGACACTTGTTAAAATTGTGTCAGCAAGTATATTCTGCCTCAATTTTCTTGTAATGATATTCGTTTTCAGACTGAATTTTTCAACTTTCACCTATATAAGCTTGATGATTTAATACAGATTCTGATTTCATCTGCCGGTGTAACCCTCTGGATTACAGGGAGAGTTTGTCGAAAATCACATCAGCCAATAAAACTACCATGTCACACATCCGGTATAGTGGTTAGTTACACTGACTACGGTGCCGTAGGGTCTGGGTTCAAATCTCGGAGAAGGCATGGATGTTTGTGCTGTAATCCTTCGCGATTTTAAAATTCCTTCTTTAATTGTGATGTGTGCTTCGCTCTTACTTCTGTAACCCCCCATGCGACACTTAAGGGTGCACGGGGTTTATAAATGTTCTCAATAAAAATAAACTAAATATATATATATATATATATAAAACCACCATTTCTTCCATAATCTCCGTACTATCTCGTAAATCCTGAAAAGTTCGATATAACGCTTGTATAGTTTTCCTGAGACACACATCATCTTTTATCCTACACTAAAAGCTTACATAATCGAAGCATCGTGCCTCTAGATCTTTTTTTGCTGAAATTGCAGATAAGGGAATCTTCATATGCAATATTCAACGATAATTTTAAAACGGAATGTGCAGTTTGACCACCGATCATTTATGTTGTGGTTATACCGGAAGAAGCCAAAGCAATTGATTTTTTCTGTTGGACATTAATAATACGTTCAACAAAAACGTTTTTCCGGTTCCTCCAGGGGCGTAGAGAAAAAGAATGCACCACTGCCGGATTCCATTTTACGTAACACTTGATGAAAAACATGACTATATTCTGGAGTTAATTGAGAGATTACTTGATGTTGCAATACTACAAAATCGTAGTCTAATTCTCGAGCAATTTCACTATCGAAGTCTTTTGGCGACTGGTCTCAGACATATCATTCCAAAATCATGCAGTTTTTTCCCAACCATTGTGAAAACCTTATTTTCAATTATTATTAGCGTTTCGTTGCAGAAGTGGTCATTGAAAGTCATATTTACATGTACTGGTTGTAGTCGTCGCAAAATATCTTCCACCATGTACTCTTTGTACTTATTCCAAAGGGTTTGAGGATTAGAAAAACCGCAAGATGATATAAGTATTACGTAAATTTCCCTAATTTTATTCGGCGATTGGCACTGTATGGCTTCTTCCATTGTAATATCTAGTATATCTCTTCATAGTAATATCTCCATATAAAATATTTAGGTTCAGTATAAGTGAAAAATGTCGTACAAAACAAAGCCTTATAATGGAATTATTTTTTTTAAAAATAATAAATTCAAAATATTAATATTTGATAAATAAAATATTTTAATGAAACTGTCATTTAATATACCATAGAGTTTTCAATATCACTTAATTTTCTAAACTTTATATCATTTTTCTCTTTAAAAAGTGGGAGAAAATTTGTATTAAAATTTCTGGGATTGTCGGAATAGAGAAGTTTTTAGCCAACTTGGCGATATTTCTCAATGCTTGAGTTTGAAATTTAATAAATTTAACGTAATAAACGTTCGACATTTAATAAAAAAAACCATTTAAAAAATTGCATTTAGTAAAGATGTTAAATTAGACTGTGTGTGTTTCAGTTATTTGTCAAAAATGTGAGAAAAATTTTATAAAATTTCCGGTAGCATAATTTTGCGCCAACTTGGCGGGGTTAAGCCGCGGCCGCGGTTTCACCCCGTAGTTCTTAAAAGAATTCGGGGGTAAAATATACCTTATATAACTCGCTGATAATGTGGCTCTCCATTGGTGAAAAAATTTTTAAATTTGGTTTAGTTGTTTAGGCGTGAAAGCGCAACAAACTCACACATTCACATTTATAATATTATTAGGATTAATTTTAGGATAACTATTGATTGAATGTGACAGAAAAGTGCAAATAAGTAGAGAAAAAATAGGATTAAAACTAACCGTAAAACTTATAAATTTTTTGTTTCTTGATTTGCTTTTTGTTTATGAAGATCTCATTTATTATTTTTAAAAGTTGGTCCGAAACAGCTGATGCCCTACTTAATTGAACAGTGAGCTAACTATCATAAAAAAATGTATGACACGTGTCAGCGTATTATGTGCGCGTAACACTATGTCTCGTGGAGAGCATCGGTCGCCATTAACCAAAATTACGACTTTATTAGTTCAATTTGGCGTTCAATTTGGTTTTTATCCGTATAGTTTCCGTTCCCGTAGGAATACAGGAATAAAATATACCCTATGTTACTCACTGATAATGTAGCTTTCTATTGGTGAAAGAATTTTTAAAACGGTTTTAGTGGTTTAGGCGTGAAAGCGTAATAAACTTACATTCACATTTATAATATTATTAGGATGTGTACACACACATAGATATAGACATCACAAAGCTTATATAAGACATACGAAGTATGGACATGAAAACCACAAATAAGACACAAGCGCATACATTATGATGAAGACAAAAGAGAGCGGATTTTCCAGAATCTCGGCTGTTATATGAAGCGGCAAACGTAAGTTCCGAACTCATGACTTCCGTGAATGGAGCTTTTTTTATTGGTGGAATGATATCGTACGTTTAATTAAAACAAACCGAGGTTTTAATTTTAAGAGATACGATTACGATTATCCCCGTTAGGCAAGCAGTCAATAATTAATAGTTTACGTGAGAGTCCTGAAGGGTAAATAAGGACCCATACAAATGAAAATGTTACTTAAGATGAAATTAAAAGGAATTATATATATATATATATATATATATATATATATATATCAAACATTAATACTTAATGTAGGTGTTTTTAATAAATGTAAACGTTACACTGAGCATTAACAATAAAATCATGATAATCTCGTTATATTTTAGAGTGATGCATGTGTTATTTATAAGCACATCATTTCAAATAGTACCTCACACTCCTGAAAATTCCATATTACTATTCAATAGGCCCCTTGAGGCTCAGTTGTATTTAAAATACAGCCGCTACTGTCATTTTGCACAATGACATTAGAATAGATCCAAGTGATTTTTTAACCAAATTTTTGCTATTGATTAACTTGTTACGATCTGATGATCTTGAGAAGAAATTTTCTACTTTATTGAATATCATCACAAATGCTAAATTGAAGTTAATACTCCAAACATACAGCACCAATATTTTTTAAAGTTTATTCTTTTGGAAAATAGAATTATTTTGAGTGATTTTGAGGCGCTTCAAAACTATTTCCATAAACTCATCCGGACAACTCATATGAATTGCATGGCCAGCTCCTTCAATAGGAATTAGTTCTGCGTTTGGAAAGTGCCTCTTTATGCATTCTTCGTCGTTATATCTAAAAAACAAAAAGGTTATTAAATGATGATTCTATTTGTTTTTTTTTATCGTAAAGAAAAGAGTTATAGTTGAAAACGATATACGTATAACCGTTTTTCAATATATGAATAAATAAAGTATTTTAAATATACAATATATAGATTATAACAAAGCAAATAATTTTCTTAATAAAAAAAATTATGTATCATGTTTTTATAACCATTTTCATTCATTGTCACCCACTTCTGAGCTATAGACCAAATTTCAAGTCTCTAGCTCATCGGAAAGCTAGTTTAAAATCAATTATAAAATTCCACCCGGATAGATATACAAGAAAGCGAGTTAATAAAAAAAGCATGGTAACCTGGAGGCCCCTCTTTGACCCCAGACCCACGAAATTGTATAAGTAGACACAACTTGACCCGTGCTATCAACAGGTGGTCTTTGTTTGCGTTAATTCGTGTAAGTTTCGGAATTATGGGACGGGGCTCCTTTCGAAAATGGGGCGCTCCTCTTTGGGGGCCCGGGTTTGAGACTAGAACTCTTTTTTACACATTTTCATGCATTGTCATCTACCTCTGAGCTATGGTCTAAGTTTCAAGTCTCTCTCTCATCGGGAAAATAGTTTAAAATCAATTACAAAATTCAATCCGGACAGACAAAAAAGCGAGTTAATAAAAACATGGTTAAATAGCGTTGTAATAAGTTAACAGTAATTTTCAAATGTATTATGCAGGGTTATTCATAGTTCCCTCCAAGACTTCGAACCGCTGTAGTAAAAAAAATTCACACGAATACACCAAAAATTCACATTTGTATAGAATAAATAAATAATTCAAGTTTTATTTATAAGGGATGTTGAAATGAAAGTGATTCGAGGTGGGAATTTATGACATGTGTAGGGTCAGAAATGAGACGGATACAAAGATAGAAGCAACAATATTAAATGAGTGAAATGCGTACAAAGTTTGTTAAAAGAAACTCCCCATGGCGTTTAGGCAGGCATCTTATTGCTTAGGAAGGTTACGAATTCCGTCCGCGAAGAACAATGTTGTTTGATCATGGGATCAGTTCAGAAATGCAGCCTTTACGCCATCGTCGGTGTGAAATCATTGGCTTATTAGGGCGTCAACATCAACTTTCCAGTCGACTGCTGAGATTTGAATTTTTAGGGCCTATATGAGTCGCGAGGGGATGTTTCCATTGCATGCTGACGGATTTCTGGCTGGAAGTGGGACACCAGGTCTTATTCTCTGCCACTATGTACTGCACAAAGTCGTCACCGTTACCCCTGTTGTAACTCAAATAAAATGTTGTAAACTCAGGCCCCTTCCGGCTTACACCTTTCCAGGGTCAAAAACCTTATTACAGCTTGCTGATCCGCTTTGGAAGCAGTTGCATCCTTACCAGCCATATTTAAATGAATGCCATATCCTTACCATGCAATTATCACATATCGGTTTACGTGCGCGTGCGCGTGTGCGTGGTACAAACATCTTCACTATCGCGTTTGTTTCACAAAAATACATTGAAAATCGTTCGCATGCGAAGCTTCCAATTACTTTCATTTGAACACGCCTAATACATACTTTGCAAGTGTTCTTTGTGTGAAACCTTGGTTATATGCAGCACACATTAAGGTATCCGACTACTTGCAACAACTTTTTTTAAAAAAAAAATGGAGATATGGAGATTTTTTTGATGTTTTTAGATTTGTTTAGTACATTTCAGGAAAATATGTTAAAATTAAGAAGAGAAAAAGAAATTATTATTACTAAAATGGGGGAAAATGGGTAAACATTTACAAAAAATAACATAAACGGGAAATAGTCTATACAAAGAGTTTACGAACAAATGTTCAATTTTTCAAATCTGATGCGTTGCTATGTTATTCATTTCTGAAATAACCTTCAGGATAAAAGATATTTTAATTTTTTAAAAACTAGAGCACTTTATCTTAGTTGTTATATGAAATTGCTTTAAAAAACAGTGATTGTATTCACATAAGGGACTGTAAATTTTGTAATAAACCAGTGATTGATAACTCTGAAGGTTAAAATATTTCTACTATTATACAGAACATACACAAAATATTTCAGTTAATTATTTTCAAAACTTCTTTAGCAATCGCTGACCCCGTTTGATTATTTTCAAAAAATCACATTTCGAGTAAACCGCGTTTTAATGTATGACATCTCTCTTAAAGTAATGTAACCTGATTTTAGTAAAACACTTGTAGTTTTTGTTCTAGAGAACGGAAAAGAATAAACTTGGTACTTTTATAAAGCTAATAAGATGGCCTATAAAATAAAATAATTAAAAAAAAATGTCAACTTTTGGCAAAATTCACAATTTTAAGGTAGTCTGATACCTTAAAAGTACGTTATACGCAGTATTTTGCAGTGATTAAATTGACGTACATGTACTTTTATTTCTCTACTTCTCTATGTCTTTACATTTATCTAATTTTAATAATATTAAATTTACTCTAAATGTAATTATGAAGAATAGTTTGATGAACGTACAATATTCGATGTACATGTATGCTAAGCTTAAGTCACTAACCTTATATTTTACTGCTGCGGTACCTTCGTGTCGAACTTCAGGCACTCAAATTAGCCGGATGAATTGACGAAGACTCCACGCTCCGTAATAGTGAATTTCAATACCTTTTAATCCACTTCTCTTTCGCGCACATCAAAAACGTATCAAGCTCGCTTAACTTGTCAACAACTACGTGTTGACTTCTCAAATCTCTTCATTTTCTTTAATTCACTTGACTTCTCACTTCCCCTTACTTAGCTCCCTTCAACTCGCGAAACCGAATTTATGTAATATTCCTTATTTACATAAATCACGGCTTGGCTCTCGATGAACGTTGGGTTGAAATAAATAACTTGAATTAAAGGTAAAAAGAAGAGGTTAGTGAAAAGTCATATAGATCCGTCACACACTGAATTAGGATAACTACCTAGTAACGAGTTGGGCCTCCTCTGGCCTTGGCAATGGCTGCCATACGGCGGAACATGGATTTCACAAGTTTCTGGGAATGTTCCACGGGGAATGACTTACCAAATATTAGCTAAGCTGTCCATAATTCAGTAAGGTTCATTGGCACTGTGTGATGGCCTTTCACGGCTTGTCCCAAATATCCCAAAGAGGCTCAGTAGTATTTAAGTCTGGGCTTCTAGGTGGCAAATTTATAACAGAAAAGTCAGAGGAATGCTCGTCCAAACAGCAAGTATCCAATCGGTAATGAGAGGTAGTTATCCTGCTGGAAAACTCTATTACCGTGCGGATAACAGAAGAGCACAAATGGATGGAGGTGATCACGCAGCAACTTAAATTGCCGAATTGCACTGAGGGAGGTTGCAATTAAAAACCATGATTGAGCCACCCTGCTTTTGTGAAGTTTCACCGTAGCATACAAGATCCATGGCTTCATGAGCCTGATGTCATAATCTGACGACTCCCGTCGGCCTTAAGCAGTCGGAATAAGGACTCCTCACTCCATGCTACTCGTTTCCAGTCCTCTACACTCCAGTCTCTGTGATCTCTTGCCCAGGCAAGACGTGCAACCTGATGGTGAGCATTGAGCATTGGTATTCTTGTAAGTTGACGGCTGCCGAAATCCATACGGTGAAGCGAGCGTGGCACAGTACGTTTACTGACTGTACGACTGGCACCGTCATTCAAATAGGTGGTAATTTGAAGCTAATGTTCGGGCTTCGCTGGTTACGCGCACAATACGCTTGAACCGTCTCTCCCCATGAACTGTTAAGGCTAATTGTCCATTGCAGTTACCCGATCGCTAGTTTTTTGTCCACCATCAATGTATTCTTAGTATTCTCCTCTTGACACTGTCGACTTTGAAAATCTTAGCTGTCTGACGATTTCGGAAATCCAAAGGCTCTTGCGTTGCACACCTACGATTTGTCCGCTATCGAAGGTTTCTAAACCAGACAGTTTACCCATACTGGAAATTTCTAACAACTAATGCAGAACAACCACAGTATGCGCTATATACGCAGTTACCACAGCGCCCTCACTTTCTCATGAACGATTCTCAGCTCTACACAATTTACATATATCTTGTTATCCCTAACTTAGAGGCACTTCAGTGTATAAAAATATACGTATTTGTTATTTTACTGAACTTTTTGAAGGATCTTAACACTTTGTGACCGATCTATACGGTTTCCACTAACCTCCTCAATTTTTCCTTAAAGTATGTTATTTATTTCACCAATCTCCACCGGGAGCCAAAGCGTGATATATGCAAATAAGATATATTACATAAGTTCGGGTTTCGCGAGTTAACAAAAAAAGTAAAGGGAAGAGTTAGAAGAGTGAAGTCAAATGAATTGAAGCATCGGTAGATCAACACGCAGTTGTTGACAGTTGTAGTTAGCAGTTACGTGACGAGCTACGCCGGGGAGCAGTAGATTGAAATTGGAAAAGATCCCGTATTACCGAGTGTGGATCCGTCTCCATTATCCGATCCAGCCAGTAAGGAATTCATCATCACGACGAACAGCCGATGTTAAGAGATAAGGTTAGTGATTCAGAAATTGTGAATACGTGTACGTGTTTTAGCTGTAATTGTACGTGTTTGATCTTTCGTGGATTCAGTCGCGATTCCGTAGTTCCGCTAGTAGGAACTCCTTCTCATACTCCACTGTGTTTTTATT
>BMAO01001494.1:0-21550 GCA_019973975.1 Trichonephila clavata | reverse complement strand
TCTTTCTGTCCTCTAATTAACTCCAATACGTGAAATTTTAAATTTCTTTTTTAAAAAAAAATATTTTTAAGGAGTTACAACATTTTAAAAAATGTTTAGTAATGACGTTTCAAGTTAGTAATCTATTAAAAAATTGAAATCTAAAATTCTATTTAGCTTGATTGGGAATTTGTAATTATTATTATTATTTTACAATGAATACTTTTCCTTTGCTGTGAGAAGCAGTTAATGTATTAATGTTATGGTATTAATGTATGTATGTTAATGTATTAATGTATGTATGTTAATGTATTAATGTTTGTATGTTAATGTATTAATGTATGTATGTTAATGTATTAATGTTATGGTATTAATGTATGTATGTTAATGTATTAATGTTATGGTATTAATGCATGTTTGTTAATGTCTTAATAGCACAGCATGTAGTCCATTACAATTTATGCGATATTGTTTAATTGATATGAAAAAGATTGTTAACTGCATATATAGCTTCATTATGCATATAAAATATTATCCATGGACATTTTTAATGTCATTTACAGGAAAAAGAATGCATTAAAGAAATGATTTCAAGAACATTATTTATGAAGATTTTCAAAACATTTAGAGGAAAATTTCTTTTTGTTTTTTTCTGTAAAATAAAGTATTCCAGAAAGTGTAAACGAATTTCAAATTAGTGTTTTTTACTTCTTTGATGCTTATAAAAATCTTCTCATTAAAATGTTTGGAGAAGTATTATCAAATTTTCATTATTGGGTTATGTTTTTCACACTTAACCTAAACTTCTTAAAAGAGAAGAGCATGAGTAACTTCAGAGCACTTTAAAAAAAGAAAAAGAAAGTAAACTTAAGAATATATAAAGAATACTTCCCCTATTCATAAAGAACCAGTACTCTCGGTAAAGAGATTAAGCATTAGATAAGAGATTAAGATTAGTCATAAGTAACTAAATTTGATAGTTGTATTTTTTCAGAAATATGTTACAAACATGTTATGACAAAATTCTTTCAAATGAGGCTGTGGAGTAGTAATTACCATTGCAGATCTAGTATATTCCTCTTGAGCTAGTATCACATTTTAGTATGGCACCTGAAAGGTAGAATCAATCGCCAAAATGTAACTACAATTAAGCACCCAGTTTTCTCCCCAGAGAGAAGCACATGAGCTCTGATGTTGCGAAACTGTACTAGGAATTTAATTTTACCAAGAGAACCTATAGAAAACAGGCACTCTAGGGATCTTTTACATTCCTTTTTATATGACATGGTACTGTCGAATTCTTTGTATCTTGATAATCCTCCGACTTGGGCGGGGTGGTCGTACTTGGGCGAACAACACCAGCGCCTAACCAACTACACCACCCAGCTGGCTATAAAAAGAGATGTATTTTAAAAAGAACAAATATACAATTATAAAATTAAAACATATAAATTTGATATTAGAAGAGTCGCAGACAAAAAAGGACATCGTCAATTATGGATAGCAGTATGTAAATGTGCTCCCATTGGCATCGCACGTATTCGGCACCAGAAGTGTCGATTTTATCATCTTGCATTTGTTCTGTTGGTTAGATTTAATATAAAAAATACAGCATTCAATAATTTTTAAATAAAAAACAAAGAATAAAAACCCTTGAGGTTAAACGGGCAAACTAGTTGCGGCTAGCTTTTGTTAGCTCGTATGATGTACGGGCAAACCAGTTAAGTGGTTAAAGTAAAAATTAACATATTATCTTACAAATTTAATCTTCACCTTTTGAAACAATAAAAAAATAATTATTAATTCTAATTTTGTAAAAAAAATTGCGTCTCGAAAAAGATAATTTATTGATTAAATTTAAGTTTAAATTTCTTACAAATTTAATTCAAATAATTATTGAAGTTTCACTGGAAACAAATGCGTATAGCTAAAATATCATTTAGAGTCTAGTAGTTATATTTTTCGGAATTATTTTCTTTCCTTCAATAATCTCTTGGACGGAAACCAACTGATATTTTTTTCAGAATATATACAGGAAATATGAATCTTAAATAAGTTCTGAAATAATTGCCATGAAGAAAAATGGATATGAAGAGGGAAATAATTTTACTGTGTTTTGTAACAGCAAATATAAGATGACTTAAAATTATATCAGTAATGCTGATTTATGTACATAATTAAGATGACATTGGGTTACAATTAAGAAAGAATTACGTCACTGATAGGCCAAAAAAGGGAAAATAATGTTGCAATATCGATTCTGGAAGTGATAATTTAATTTTTGATGAATATTATACAATCTTACTAGTCCAAACAATCGAATTTGACTTTATAGTATTGAAAAAAATAAGAACTAAAAATTAACATTTAAAATATATAAAAAGATAAAATAAAGGCTTTTTTCAATGTGAGCAAATTAGCATTCAAAAATAATATCAAATATAAGACTTATTATACTCTTTATTTGAAAACAGCATCAGTTATATTCACTTTCTAGATGATTTTTTGAACCAAACAAATTTTTAAATTCAATGAATTTAATAGATTTTAATTTAGAATGTATATGTATCATGAAACATTTCTTTAAGATTTCAGCAGCATTAAGTTTTCAAAAATGTGTACTTTTGATACCAAATGTGTTTTGGTGGATTGATATACAAAAAGAAAATGCCTTTTAAGTACATTTTATTAAATTTTTAAGATCCTCAGTCTGCCACGTGATACAAATGCGTTTTATTTTTCCTAAATCAGGCTTTAAAGGGTACAAATGTTGGACCCTATTTATATAATCATATCTTCAAAACTAATAAATATATTACAACAAGTAGTACATGAATGTAAAGTAAAATGTACCTTTTTCCCCCACAAATGATCAAAAACACATTCAAGATACCTGTGATTGAAGTCCAAGCAAGGCGACAATGACAGAAAATAGCTTTTGCACTGGTTTTTTTCTGTGCAACGTGCATTTAGAAATCGCTACGGAAAAGTAGCATCAACTAATTAAAACATTCTGCGATGGTATCATCAATTTAAGGAAACAGGTTGCTTGTGGAAAAAGAAAAGCTTCTCCTGGCCAAGCGTCTCGGAAGAAACAGTTGAGAGGGTGAGTCAGGGTATTGTTTAAATCTACGGAAATCTACAAGAAATGCCAGCAGTAAACTTGGAATATCCCAGAAAACCGTTTGGAAAATTTTACGGAAAAGTTTATAATTCAAGCTATATTATTTTCAATTGACACAATGAAAAACAGAGGACAACAAAAAAGCATTTGTGCAGCATTATGAACTATTGATAGAGTGATACTACAATATATATGGAACGAATTGTATTACAGTTTGGACGTATGCCGTGTAACTAGAGGGTCATACATCGAAAATGAGTAACAGAAAAAAAATCTTGGAATATATTTCTCTTTATATTCATGTATCACCTATTGTAATATGTATAGTACTTTCGATAATAGGTTTTTTTAAAATTGGGTCCATCATTTGTGCTCCCTCTGAATAAAAGAAGTATTTTTAAAAGAATCTTCACTTGTGCCTTTGCCAAGCCTCCTCGCTGTAGGACAGTGCTTCTCAAACTTTGAATACTTGTGACTCAATTTTTAATCATAATTTTCATCGCGCCCCCTCCATAAAATAACAATGTTTTGAATTCAATAATAATGTACTTGAAGCTTAAGCTACAATACGATTTTAATTATAAGCCACTTAAATTATCAATATAAGTATTAAATTTTGTATATGACAAGCCCATAGGAGTCGCTAGAAATTATTAATCTTGCTCTTAACTTAGTATTGATAGTGTAATTATATTAAATACATTCTGCAGTACTGATGTACTTATATGTATATTATATCAGTGTAAATGTGTATTTTACTTTTATTATGTCATAATATATTGTTTTGCTTCCTTTCAATAAATTTGTAATTTTTTAGAAATCTTTTATTTTGAACTTTTTGATATGTTCGCGTATCCTTATAAAATTATCATGCCCCCCTAGAGAACGTGCCCCTCAGTTTGAGAAACGCTGCTATAGGAAACTCTTCTGACGCCTTTTATTTTCAATAACTTATTAATTATTAGTCCATTAATTTAAAACTAAATTGAAACTTCTTTTGCATATCGATTTTGAGATGAGTCAAAAATTAGGATAATCAATAAAGATAAATGTTTTACGACTCAATTAAAAAGAGATTAAGAAACAGCTAAACAGATAACGTAATGCCCTTTGAATAAAAATTCGCTTGACTTTCACAAAAGTATGAAAATCGATAAGTTTCCCGAGACATTATTTCACTAGAGAAGAAACTTTCTAGAGAAATCCATATAAGCCACAAGTGATGCTCCACAGACATTTTGAATAATAGAAAAATCCCCTAACATGGTGCCTTTCAAATACAATCCCTCTAAGTAACTGGCGCCAGTAACTAAGAAAAGAGTGAAGTTTATTATCAGTGTCAAATCAAACTCTCGCATTCTCGTAAACGTACGCCAGATGGCGCTCTAGATATTCTTTCTGAATAATGACTGTGGGTAAGAAAGTTGAAATATCTTGTTTCTCTGCCATGGTAAAATGTTTTATATTATACAAATTGTTCCAGTTTTACAAGAAGGTTGCTAGGATTTTATTTCTGTGTATTGAGTGATTGAGGAAGATTTGACATAACTAAATAAAAATAAAAAGTTAAGCTAAATATTTATAATATTAATTAAAAAATGATAAAAGCTGTATACTAGTTTAAAATAATTTTGTACAGGATGGTTTATAAAAGGTCGACAAATTAGTACACTATAGTTCACAGCCAAATAAACAACTTCTATCAAAAGATGCATGCTCGGAATCAAAATGCAAAGGTACTAGAGTGCGCCAAAGGTGAAGTTGCCATACGGGTCAAAACCATACAAAAGTGTATTAATCCTTTCGTGGGTCTTGGGAAGATTACTTCCCATCTACATGTTATTACAAAATCTATAGAAAGCCCAAAACCCATTATAATATATTGCCTTGCTATTGTTACTATGGGAAGACTTATTCCAGCTTAAGTTTTCTGCTACTGCACAAAATCCAGTGATTGTGACATCTGTAAATTGGACAAAAAAAAGATGGTAATGAAGAAGTACCTTGCCGAAAAACTGTCACTGTAAATAAGGATGCCATGGGAGGAATTGATCGCTTCGATCAAAGAAAAGAAAGATGCTTAATAAGAAGATCTGTAAAATGGTGGCATCACGTGCATTTTATTTTTTTATTGACTTTGCCATTATAAATAGTTTCATACTGTGACAAGAGAACAAAAGAAATAGATGTTTAGATCAGCTTAGATTCCGTATAGCATTAGCTCGACAGCTAATATACGGATATTCCTAAAAAAATAACGTCCTGCTAGCCTCCAAACAAAGGCGTGTGTAGTTTCGGAATATGTGTGCTTATCTAGTGAGGGGAATCTTTTGCAAAGATGGTTTCTAATTATAGATGATGTAGGAAATGTAGAAAGGAACAAGGAAAGAAGATCTGTGTGCAAAATATGATGTCCTCTTGTGCTTTCTCATCTTTTCATGGCAAAAAAATTACCATTTAATTTAAGAATTTTCTTAATGAGGGTGAATGGTTCCTTGGAAAGTATTCTTTCCACCACTAAAATTTAAATTTAGACATAAAATTTGGCAAAATAAAAGATATATTTCCTTAAATGCTATTGTTTGATTTGTCAACAAAACGTACAAATCTACGAGAAATTCTAAAGAGAAATAAATGGTCCCCAAAAGGGTTAACGTTTGAATGGGAAATGTTTCCAAATGTGCAAGCATGTTCTGACCTTGCAATGTTTGATGACAGTTGTTTGTTTGGATATTTGCTATCACCTTTTTAAGTTTTTCGAAACATGTATGAAACACCCTGTATGTTATATTAGTTTCTATAACTTGCAAAGTTACAGCAGAATAAATCTAAATCCCTTTATAGTGCCTCGTTTCAATGCTCTTCCTTCCCCACTAAGTAGCAAAAAATGTAATGGACACAATTTGCATTACATTTGCTTTATTGCTTTATATTTTTCACACTAAAATTTGAATCTTTCACTCCCGCATTTTAAAAATTCAACACCAAGAAGGAGTGGCAAGATAGTGAAGAAACTCTGAAAACGTAAATTGACAATACGCTAACAATAAGTGATTATTAGTTTGGAATAATACGCGTAACACACAGAGCAAGGACAACTTCAGCTAAATAGTTGTAGGATCATTGCGGATGGTGATGCACGAAGCAAAAGGTTCAAGTATAAAGGAGAAAATGGATGATTCTCCATTTCCTGACAACAATTAGCCACGTTCGTCTTCGGAACGTTACATTTGTAGGACATAAAAGTGATTCCAATTACATTCCTGATGTTTTAGAAGGGTGAAAGTGCAGGGAGAATGATGATCAGGGGTGTATGTGCATAACTTGGAGAGCACAGTGTCTGAGGAGTGTAATGTGCAGTTGGGGATTATCCTGCCAGCAAAAAGCATTGGGCATCTTCCAAAAGAAAAATGAATGTTACCGGTGGCAATCTGTTACTCTTGCTTTACCAATTACTCCTGGTCAAATCAGGCAAGCTCCATGCAACTTAAATTCACACGAAGTATAATTGTTTTAATTTTTCAAATATCCAGTGTTGAATTTAATTATTATTATATATGAGAGATAATGTGGCCCGATGTTTATATATTAGCTAAATTATCTAATTCTTTCTTAAGCTGAGGTAGCCAAGGTAGCCGAGTGATTATGGTCACGAACTTGTCATCGGCGTTGAAGAATCATAGGTTTGATTTCTATTGCTATAGAAGAAACTACATGAAGAGAAGCTGATGCTCGTTGAATCCACGTTTGCTTGGCGTGGAAGAATGGAGATTGGGATACAAGCTCAAGTGTCGACCTCAGCACTTGAACGTGGTTCAAAATGACTTCAGCTACCACCAATACCTGTACTTCAACTTCATAGCGCAACTTTAATAAACGCTTACTCACTTTACTTCTCTTTTATCTTGTAGTACAAATTATGCTTTATTTATTTTAGTAAACAATTTATTATAGCATTTAAAATTTTCTACAAATAAAAATTTCAAAACCCAGTTTGATATGTATAAAAAAACAGGACATTGAACTGTAATTTCTTCATTCCGGCTTTTGTTCTGATTGACCTAAAATATATGGGTTCAGTTCCGGTTTTCGTTCCGCTAAAAATAACAGTTTTTGGTTCAGTTAAGAATGAGTAATATTATTTATGTATACTCTTATTTGTACTAAAAATATAATTCTATCCTAAACAAAAACTTAATTCGATCCAAATTTAGAAGCTTTATTCTTTTTTTTAATTGGTACACTATTAGAATTCATACAATTAACCAGCATGTAAGATACGACCGGTGAGCAGAGAACGTCTAGCATTAGCATTGTTATCCATTATCAAAATAGTATTTGACAACTAGGTTCATGATTATGTCGATTATGTGTACCCTCGTAATTTAATGCTCCCATCATGCACTTGGCCTTGCAATAAGCCCTGAAAAAAAGTCAGAAGATCAAGAAATTTATATGGGACTCTTTGTTTCAATGCATACAGAAATTCGATTGCCGTACACTCTGGCGTATAAGGTGAACTTATACTTTCAAGATACATTTTTAAAATTTTTAGGTATATTTGCCATACCACCCTCTTTTTAAAATGGAATCTGAAATGTATGTGTGAAATGATTTTATGTATTGAAGTCATTTATTTGAGGTATTATCTCAAAATTTTGGAATAAAATAGTATACTTCTTTAACTACAACCCGTTAAGTGCATTAGGTATGTCATTTTATTTTTAAAAAAACCGTATTCCTATCTATGTAGAAGACTAACTTTTTTTGTGCTAATATCTTTTATTATTTTTGAAGCTATCGTTTTTATACCCGGCATATCACGTACCCATCAATTTCAATCATATTTTCTGTGTTAAAAGTGCGGATTTTACGGTATTTGACAATTTTAAGAAGAAATCCTATAGCTTTCAGTAAAATGGATTTTTGCAAAGTATGATAAATACACACTTGTCTCATTTTTTTCCCCTTCCGAATTTCTTCTCTTCTGAATAATACTTTTATTCACTGACTGAGTAAGACTAGAAACTATCTGTATACTAAGTTTAAAAGAAAATTAGAATTAAGTTGCTTCGTGAGAAGGACGTGTTTAGAAACACTAGGTCATCTACTCACTACAAGACTACACTAGGGCTCTACATGACTACAAGAGTTGTCACGCCCCAGTCCTATCTTGGACTGGGTTCACATTGCCCGGCGCGCTTGGTGTGGAAGGAAACATATCATCACCAACAAAAGCCATAACAATAATTATTTATTGAAGATAGACAAACACAATTAACAAGCACAAGTTAATCTATAAGTGGAGTGGGAGTAACCCTGGAGTGATTTTCTAATATCTAGATTAATCCTGATACTCAAATCTAATACTCAATTCTAACATTCAAATCTAATATTCCCGTCTAAGTAATCTCAGCTATCAGAATTGACAAGGAGACGAACTCTTGCTAACCTCAGGTCAGTACTTAATTTGATTCCTTTAATGATTAATTTAATACTTTGCTATAATACTATCAAATACGCGTAAAGCTCGTTGAAGTGATCCGTAGACGATACTTACATTTAGTTTGGCAATTCCTTCTCTCTCTCACTCACTTACGAAATCTAGACTTTATATAGTCGAATTAATTAGCATATAACTATCTCGTGTTTTTCCCGAGGAGGCTGTGAAATAGAATAAATGCTGGCCCCAAAGTTACCCAAGAGGATTAGTTTGGAAATTAACGAGGATAGACCCGTCACAGAGTGCAGTTCTCTCGTTTGTTCTTATTATATAAACTACAATTAATGTGTGAGCTTATCCCATTCATAACTATAGCAAAAAGCTAATTAAGTATATAACAAAAGTATGTATTTAAAAGTGTATTTATGTATTTGTTAAAAAGAAAAATGATGAATGCACATATTCTTGCTCCATTTATTTTTTAAGTATGTAAATGCTCCTTATGAAAGGTAGTTGGTTATGAGTTTAAACAAGTTTCAAAATTTGCCATATTCATATAGAAAAAAATATTATAATCTTGATGGAAAGAGAGTTTGGGTTGTACTTAGGCGCGAAACTTTTTTAGCCTCTTATTCAGAATCTGTACGATTAGATGCGAGGTCATACACAGGATCTCTTAGCTATGGGGATAGCTTTCGTAATGTATTGAAATATTTTTTCTTAGTGAGTTTGTTCCTTTAGTGGTAGTTTTGTATTAAATCACGCATTTAAAGAAATATGTTTTTTTTTTTTTGAGATATCTGAAATTCGTTTAGAGAAAATAAATTAGCAAACTTTGTAAATTAAAATAATTTTATTTCTAAATTAAAATTAATAAAAAATTTTAAAAAATAATCTGAGTTAAATTATTTAACTTAGATTAAAATATATTCTGTATTCTCTCTCAAAGTTTTTTTAATACTTCCGAACTACTGATTTAGAAGATAACTTTTACGGCATAATAAGAAAAAAAATTAATACATTTATTAAAAAAATGTTACATACAAACTTTCTACTTTTAAAAAATAAGAATTAACTATTTGAATTTTGAAAATTTTTTTAAGAAAATCATAATTTTTAAAAATAGTTACATGAGTTTAAAAAGAAAAAAAATATTGTTGATAAATCAAAATGAACAAAGTAAACAGAACTTCTGAACAATGTATTTCGTTGCTCGTAGAACAAGATATCTACTTAAACTTAAAAACGTGTATTCTAAAAATTTTGCTGTCTTGATATCTATTAAATGCAATTTTTTTTCGTAATCATGCATGTATTGATTTAATTTTAAGCCTTATTATATATTAGTGTAGCATTAATATCTAAATAAAGGAATGTGTTAAGTATACTATCTCAGAAATTTTTTTATTTAAACTTATTTTACTAGTTTTAAAACGTTAAAAAGGAATCCAACATACACACATTATGTAACATAAGCTTTATTAAAAAAATGTGATTTACCAACTTTTTACCTAAGCTAAATTTATAGACACCATAATATGAATCGTACATTGGAAATTATTATGCTTGTATCTTTGTAATTATCCATTTTAGGAACAATAGTACTAGGTAAACAAGAAAGTTCTTCCCGTTTGCGTTTTTCCATTGAAAGAAGTGAGAATAAGTATGCAAATTCGTGTATGACGTGATTGAGAAACCGTCAGTCGAGAGTAGGAATGACAGTTGTTATAAACGCAGTTTCACTACTCACATTCATCAATCGGAACTCGTACAGTAGTGAAGCTAAATGGACGTATCAAAGGAGCATGTTCGGGATTGATTAATTTACGACTTCAAAGTGGCTTATCAGCCGCTGCATCAAGTCGCCGAATATGTCAAGCGTTTGGAGATAGAGCTGTCAATGAACATACAGCAAGGCATTGATTTCAAAAATACAGGACGGGAGATTTGTCCCTCTGTGATAAAGCTCGAACAGGACGACCACAGGCCTCGGATGACGAAGCCCTGCAGATGGCCATTGAAGAGGACAGTAGTCAAACGTGTGGTGAACTTGCCAGACATTTCAACACTTCCAGTGAAAGGTTAGACTTCATCTGCACCGCTTAGGTAAGACGTACAGGCTGAGCAAGTAGGTTCCTCACACGCTGTTGGAAGTCCATAAGCAACAACGAGTGGTAGCCTGTTTATCGTTACTTTCTCGCCACCGTAGCGCATCCATATTCAATCGGGTGCTGACCAGTTACGAGAAGTGGGTCCTGTATGACGCACCCAAGCGTTCCAACATTGGTTGTCACCCCAGGATACTGTCCCGCACAGCGCAAGACCCCCTATGCACCCTCGCAAAATTATGCTTGTGTCTGGTGGACTTGTCGTCAAGTGGTTCACTATCAGTTGCTACCAACGGGCCAAACGGTCATTCCTGGCTTGTATTCGCAGCAATTGGAACGCGTGCAACGTGTTCAGAAGGAGCCTGCACTGGTTAATGGAAAGGTGTACTATTATTGCATGATAACGTGAGGCCACATGTTGCGCGGGTGGCTAGGAATACGATACAGCGACTTGGTTGGGAGAGTTTATGCCATCCTACTTACTCACCTGACCTTGCACCATCAGATTGTGACGGATATATACGCGTTTCAACTTATTTCTTCTTTTTTCTTTAAAACAAAATATTTATTTCAACCAACCTTCATCGAGAAACCAAACGTGATTTATGTAAATGAGGAATATTATATAAATTCGGTTTTCGCGAGTTGAAAGAGAGTGAAGTAAGAGGTCAAGTTAAGTTAAGTGAAGTAAAGTGAAGCAAGTGATCTGTTGACACGTAGTTGTTCACAAGCTGAGTTGATACGTTTGATGTGTGCAAGTAGAAGTGGTTAGTGAAGATTGAAAAGCAGTGGAATTAAAGATTACAGAGTGTGGAGCCATCGTCATTTGATCAAGCTAAAGAAAGTGCCTGAAGTTTCCCGTGAAGGATCCGAAGCATTAAGGATTCAGGTATCGTAACTTGATTAAGTGAAAACTGATTGTTAGTGTGCGACGTAGTTGTAAATAAGCGTATTTAAGCTGTTTTAGATTCAGTTGAGGTTATGTAATATTATCCTCGCATTTGAGTATCTCACCTCTGCACTCTACCATTGTTTATATACCTTAATTAGAATTGTGTTGTGTCTGTTTCATATTCTTAATAAGAATTAATAAATCAAATTAGATTGGAACTATGTCTGTGGATTTTTTAGTTCCTCCTACACATCTAGCCGGGTTAACAGATGTACAAGGGGGTTCGGATGTAAGGGGTAACCAGAGGATACCACAAGATTACAACCTTTTCTATTCCCTGGACAATCATCTTCGTGGTAAAACCTTCACCAATGAAGCAGACGTGCGCCATGCTCTCACTGACTTCTTTGCGTCCCACACCCCGAGTTTTACCGCAAGGAGATTGAACAACTGGAGACACATTGGCAGAAGGTGCTAGATGCCAATGGGGATTACTTTGAGGACTAAAAATAAGCTATGCTGTTTGTATGCCATGTTCTTTTCGGTCATTAAAAGCGGCAAGAACGCTTTTGTTTGCTTGTAATAAAGGCAATTGATTAAATTAATTTTTCCCATTTTACCCATTCATTGTATCAAAATCTTGTTAAAGAACTGACATAATTAAAGTGGAAATGAGTTTTCTAATTGATTAAATAGGGAAATGTAGTATTTTCTTATTTTTTTCACAGCTGAATTCATTAAAGGTTGATTGTTCCTTAAAACGTAGCTGTGTGTGTCAAGTTATAAATCTCAACTTAAAAATACAGGATTGTACCTTTTTTTAAAGTCAACATAATATGAGATCTATGATATAAGTACAATTTCTTTAATTCCTAACTGAAATAAATTTTTGTGTTAAACGTTACAATATTATGAGCTGAATGAATTTTCCCAGGAAAAATACGAGCAATAATATATATTCCGAACTGTGCTTCTTTGAGAAATAGGTTTTGCAGTAATATGGCACATATTATTGTTGTTTTAGCATTTGATTTCATACTTAGGAGAATATTCAGTCAAAAAAAAAGAATAAAAATAAGAAAAAAAGTAATAAGAAAATATATACCTTCTGTCAGAAGTTCAAATAAGAATTCAAAAATTGTTTTTCTATTATTCTATTAGATTCATACCACGTATTGATCAAAATAGACAGAGTTCTAGGTGCTTCGAATATTAATAGAAGAAAAATATTTTTTTTTATGATTCCTTTTTCCCCCCATTTATTATGAATCTTTTCACCGACTTACGATAAAATAAAAACAAGTAAATTTAGTGTTTCAAAGTAAACAATCAATTATTCATCTATTTTTCTCTTTAGCAGTCCTGAAAAATAACAGTTTTATGTTTCTTAGACTGTCAAACATTTTGTTCTAACTAAATTTAAAAAAACATTAAATTTTTTTCAGAATTAAGCAGCTGAGAAATACAGAAAAAAATCATTTTACAAACTGAATTAAAACTTGTTACGTATATGCATAAGGAGAAACTTTTCAGTGAAAGTATGTGGTGAGATATTACTCTGATATTCTTTAAGAAATTCAACACGTTCCATGTTAAAATATTTATTTTCTATGTAGTTTGACAGACTTTTCATTTTTTCCCCTCCACGTTGGGACTAGGAATCTTTTTTTCATACATATTTCCAAAATATTCTGGATGAAAAAACTAATAATTTGTTGTATACAAATGTTCTATACCTTGTAAATTTAATATACTGACCTTCTTTTCATGTATAATATTTAAGTTATATTTTTTTTTACCATTTCTACAGAGTACTTTTACAGAGACATCTGTAACATATGTAGCATTATAGGTTGCATCAGATATTTTATTCGGAAACATTTACGTAAATTAGTATAGATCTTAAAATAAGTTTAAAAAAATAATTTTTCATAAATACATATAATTACACACAAAAACATTTGAGATGTACTAATAAACATAGTATAAGTAACATCACTATTTTTATGTCTCGAAACTTTAACATGGTAAATTAGAACAAATCCAAACATTGTCGGTATAAAATTTAGAAAAAGCTTAAATGTTATTGATTGCCACATTATTCTAGTATATACTTGAGATTTAATTGATTATATATGAATAATTTATCATGCATCTATACATGAATTTTAAATTTATATGTAAATAGATTCGGGATTACAGTAATACATTTATAAATAAAATTTGCAAAAAGTCAAAAATTTCAAATGAAAAATAAATGGTACTATTTAGATTTATTTGAAATTAATTTAAAAATCTGTTTCTTTCTTTGTTGTTTTCCATTTATTCTTTTAGAAAGTCGAGTCATTAAAAATATATACTGAATTGATTTACTGCAAAAATATCATTGCTATTAATCTTTTGGACAGAAAAATAATTTATACCAAATTCATAAAATTTTGTTTTAAAAAGTGTGAAGATTTTCTCTTTATCGTACGGAGTTAACTTTAAACGATTCTTAAATATTTCTCAATATGTGACGGTTTCTGGGGATGTACAGCGGGAACACGATGAGGCATTTTTTATTCCTCTCACAAAAGATGTTTTTAGTGTATCCGTAGTTGAATCTAGAGGATGTTGTTAATCTCGACTTATTCCACCTAATGTAACTATTGGGTAGACCAGGTCTATAAGCCAAAGAATCCTCAAAAAATTATGAGCAAGAAGAGGATTGGAGTATGCACCTTTCTAGTCAAGACCTACACTATTCAACAGATGTGTCGGAGAAGCCTGCACTGAATTACAGTTGATACACACATAAAACAAAACCTTTGACCACTAACAAAGGACGGGAACTTTATGTGTCCACTTGCAAGTCTGAAAATCGTGGACTCTCCCCTTATTTATGGTAAGGACAACACCTGAAGCCTTCCTATTGTTCCAGCGATGAGTCTGGGTAATTTTCTATAAATGCCGGTTTAAGATTTTTATTTATGAGCAGATCTCTCTGTGTCAGTTGTTACTCGACACTTGAACATCAGTAGTGCCTTCTTTGCCGAAAGATCAACCATTTCATTGACATAGAGTCCAATGGGGGAATGTGATTCATTGGAAATAAATCTCGTGCTATTGTGAAAGCTTCTGAGAGTACTGGGAATCGAAACGGCACCTTTATCGCCAACTTTAATCACCTTACATAAGTGGTGGATGGAACTACAGCTATCAAAAAATGCCCATGTAAAAAGAAGATGCAAGGCTCATGACACAAGAAAAGGGAAAAGCTTCTGTAAGTTAGGGGACCCGGAGCAACCGAAGTCAGAAGTCTGATTTAGTTCCCTCACCGCAATCTTAGCTGAGTAAAACGGAGTGGCATTTACTCCTGGGTGACCCTTCCAGAATCAGTGGCGTAACGTACACTCTCGCATTGGGGGGGGGCAAGGACTCCAGTGGCCCCAAATCTTGACTGACGCAAAGTACGTATTTGGGCTTGGGACCCCAAAACCTGAGTTTGCAGGGGGAGCCCCTAATATTTTGCGTTATGCCACTCACTAAGGGTACATATTCCCGACTTACATAGCCCACTCTGCCTCCTTTTCGACTACTAGAGGATACTTTGAGGCATTCAGCAGGACTTGGGAGACAACATATTTATATGAATTTATATAAACTATATAAAATATATATAAAATCAGAATTTTATTGGACTCTAAAAAATTCTTCAGTTTGAGCATATTACCACAAATGCTTTGCTGCAACGTTTCTGCAAGATACTTGTAGCCATTCTAGCAGAGTGGTCAAGGTCTCGAAATCTAAGTGATATTCTAGAGTCTTTGTGCTATAAATAACCTGCCGTGGCGAGGAGTTGATGCACGTTGAATCTGTTGAGTCTGAAAGTCCTCACGGTGATTTGATATGAAAGTTCAAAGAGTTGGGTGCCAGGTCATGAGTCGTCTTCCTACTAGTTAGCTAATAATTGAAAAATACATTGAAAAAAAAGAAGGCAAAACTCTTCTAGGAGATTGAAATATATAAAGTATTAAATAGCAAATATGATAACCATTGCCCCTTCTAAATCTTGAAAAATGTATCAAAGGTTTTTGCACTGTATATAGTTTACTCTTAATAATAAAAAGTGAACTTTGGTGATGCTATAAAGCAATATATATATATATATATATGTATATATTTAAAGAAATAATACAAGATTTTAGTTTTCGTACGTTTGTAATATTATAATTTATGGCAATTGTATTTAAAGATAAAAAATATTATTTTTAAATAGATGTAGAAATTTCTTTGCTAATTTATCTCCTTATTCTCTTGTTAGATCTGCCAAACTCAAAGTCATCTCTTGATGTGGTAGTTTAAAGAGGAGGATTACTGTTCAAATGTTGCCCCAGTAACTTGAACAAGTGACAAATTACGAGATCCGTTGCCAATAGCCTTCTTGTTGCTTCTTAGTGCAGCATTAATATAAATCTCTCACTCTCATTCACTCCCTATTATTTTTCATATACAGTTGTGACGGATCTATACGCATCTATAACTAACCCCTTGAGGACTTTTCAGGGGCAATAATATTACCAACCAATTTTCACCGAACCAAGGAAACGTGATTATGCAAATCAAGTATATTATATAAATTCTGTATTCGCGAGTTTTGAGAGTTAGTTGGTGAGTGGAGGATCGTGAAATTATTAAGTGCAAATCGGAGTTTATCAATTGACGAAGTCTAAGAGTATCACTCAACTGTGATTAAATCCAGATAATGATCGCATTCAAGGCCTCAACTGGAGGACTCAACTTCATAAAAGTACAGGTATCGTGATCCTTGTTTAAATAGAAGTTTAGGGTATTAGTGCGCGACGTAGTTTATATTGAGCTCGTATAAGTTATCGTGGAATCTGTTGAGGGTCCGTATTATTATCCCCTGCCTAACGAGTCTGATTTTCAAGCTCTGCTATCTGATCATTTATCTTAATTAGATTATTATTGTGCTAGCTTGATATTTTGGTGACAATAATATATTTAGAGTGAATCATGTCTACTGATTATTCAGTTCCGCTTAAACATCTAGCCGGGTCCGAGGGTAGACAAGGGGGATCTGAGGGAATCAGGAACCGACAGGTATTACACAGTGAAATACGTTTAACGCAAAAACGCTTAGGATTAAGGCGAAATAATACAACGCTCCCAACATTCATGCATTTTTCCCCTTAACACGAAACGAAAATCGCTTAAGATGAAAAGATTTCTCTTCTGGGAAGGAACAAAATATGGAAACCACAGGGCGGATTGAACTATCCTCTTGTGTTATCGGAAGAAAGCATTTCAGTAGAGGATGATAATGTGTGTCCAACCCCAATTATGACAGACAAAGACATTTTGGAGTTTTCTCAAAACTCAAAAAATATAATCGATATGAAGATGAAAATGAAGAAAAATAATGCAACTCCTGTTCCCACGTCATCCTAAATGAGGAACGTCGTGAAAAGTATGTGCAGTCATTTAGTAGAGCATTCCAATTGTGAAATGATTCACAAAATGGACGATATGGAGCAATTTGATGTAAAAAAAAAACAATACAGATTATTTTCCAAAAACTCAATAAATGCTTTGCTTTACAAAAAAACAAACGAGGAACGTCGTGCAAAGTATGTGCAGTCATTTAGAAGCGCATTCCAACTGTGAAATGATTAACAAAATAGACGATATGGAGCAATTTGAAGTAAAAAAAAACAATACAGGTTATTTTCCAAAAACTCAATAAATACTTTGCTTTACAAAAAAATTCAAAATTTTTTTTCAAATTTTTTTTAAGTCCTTGTAAATTTCTTCTCGTCATTGACTTTTATTAAATACATGCATACATACATGTAATAATCCCCATTAATTTATCTTTAATATATTTTAATTACCTATGGTCCATCCCTTCAGGACCCACTTTTAGTAATAAATTAGCCAGCCGCCTAACGAGAGTATTTTGAACTACATCTATCCACCCACTCATATCATATGTATTAAGCCGCATATATATACACTGAGATTCTTGGAGACCGTCTTTTTTTTCTCTCCTGTATTTTGTAAGCTTCAACATGTAGCCGGCTACAGCTCATTGTGCATTCGTTTTCTTTGTTGTGTATTGTGTCGTCCTTGTCATGCTTATATGTTTCAAGATGTTGAGTAAAACAGATTTAAATAATCACAGGACTCCCTCATCAATCTCATCCAAAGAAAACAGCAACCATCAAAAATAGCGATCTAAATAAGGAATCCTTCAGATTCGCCAAATTGCGATACTCAAATTATTTTATACATATCTATGTAAATAAAATAAACTATAATATACTTATATTTGTTGATATGTTTTTTTTTTGTTGCAAATCCTGTAACGCGAAAAAATATTTCAGTCCTTTCGGTTTCGTGTTAAGCGATTTTCACAGTAATGAGTTTTTTTACTATACATTTCAAATAAATAAAAAGGAAATGAGATATTACCTATCACAATTTATTTTTCCATTGAACATACCTTCTAGACACTAGCAAGATATTTAGTTCTTACTCTTTCTCATATCGATTGCAGGAAATGATACTTTATTTTCACGTGAAATCTTTTCAATAGTTACAACATAAAAAAAATAAGTACCATTTTCTTGCTGTGTCCAACCACAATTTCCTTGACTCTTACTCAGCCACAAATCGATCGTGTTGTTTGATACTTTACTTATTCCGCAAGGACTTTTTCTTTTGTAATTGTGTAATTGTATCATTTAGCGATTCAAAGTGATCTTGTTTTTTTTTCTACCATAAGACGTTGCTGATGATGATATTGTATATTTCTGAATATAGTGCTTTGAAATTTTGACGACTTCTTGATGAATCTTTATTCAGGAATTAAAAGTATGAGTGGGATATTTTTATTAAAGTATATCCATGCATCACTCGAAAGGTTTTTTCTAATAGGCCTTAGATGTTGCAATATTTCTTGCAAAAGTCTGTATTTTGCTGAGGCGTGTAAAAGAAATATAGAATTATGTCTCCGATCCTTCAAGAGAAGATTTTATATAATGGACTTTAGATTATATCTGAACCCTTGAGCATGGATATTACTTCTGAGATGTAAAATTTAATGGGAATGAATAAAGCATTTTGGGATTTATGTCAATGTTTCCTTTTATAATTATAATGAAAATCGTTTAACACGAAACTGAAAGGACTGAAATACTTTCTCGCGTTAAAAAATTTCGTGTTAAAGGATATTGCCAAAAAAACATATATTCAAAAAATTAAGTTTATTAAAGTACAATTTTAGTTACATAAATACAGGGTAGCCATAATTAAATTGCAAGTGTTCAAGGCGTCTTGGAGAGAAAACCACCGAGAACATTCCAGTGAAATTTGGTATCTACACGTTTCAGAACATGCGCAAGTCAAATACTCAAAAAACGACATTTCCTCCCGATAGATGGCACTGTTATACACATTTTAAGCCCATCGAACAGTATAAAAACAAGACCACATTGAGTAATGATCAATCATGACTCTGAATAAGAAGGAATTAGTGAAGATATTCTAACAGAATGGTAGCAATTATCCAGCTACTCTGAAAGAATGCCGGCGTATGAAACGATTATGAAGAGGTCCAATGAGTGAGTCAATGGATTGAAAAATATGATTTCTAAATTTGAAGAAACAGGAAAATTTAGCGTTATTCCAGGCACAAGAGGGCGGCGTTCCGTAAACCCGGAAAGAGTCCAACAAATTGATGACGCTACTGCTATTACGAGTAGCAGTTCAGGAGCCAGTATGCTGCAACAAGTGAGTGCAAAAAGTGTGGCTTGGACATTATCTCTTCCCTGGTCAACTAAGCCACATTTTCCGCGCGAATCCGTATAAAATTAAAATGCTTCAAGAATTTAAACCTCATGATGACATCCTAAGAATTGATTTTGCACTATCAGGTATCGTAAATGCGCATAACTGCAGGATATGGGGAACGAGCAACCAATACGATAAACGTCAGAAATCCCTCCATTCCGATTATGTAACTGTATGGCGTGGAAAGACTTGCGATTTTCTTGTGGGCCCATATTTCCTTGAGAACACAACTCCAAGTGTTTCCAAACGCTGTGGTGTTATAGGGCTTAGCTACGGTGCGATGTTGAGAAAACAATTGACTCCAGCATTTCAAGAAGAACATTGTTTAGAAACCATGGTATTTATGCAGGACGGATCACCCACTAACATTGCTAAACCTGTTAAAAATTGCTACATGATACCTTTGGTGCGGACAGAGTCAAGAGCAAAGGTTTCGGAAACGCTTAGCCCCCACGTTCATCGGAACTTAATCCTTGCGATTTTTATCTGTGGGGACATTTGAACGATATGGTTTATAGAGAACGACATGATTCTGTTGCAGAATTGAAATCTGGCATATCGAGACACGTGAGGTGTGTTATAGAGATTCTAAATGCGTCGGTGGACCATGCTGTTTTACGTTTTCAGCATGTGGTTGCATTTGGTGGTTCGCATATTGAGCACATCATGTGATAATTCCATTGAACAAAAAACGGTTTAATTGTTTTCCAAATTGTCTTTATGAATTGTTTAATTTATGATCGTAATTTATGTTAATTTTTGATTACATAATTCTGTAAAAACTTAATTACTGAAGCGAACACAGTTGAGCGTTGAAAAACGGTACAGTGCCATCTATCGGGGGAAAATGGCAATTTTTTTTTGCACATTTGATTTGCGTATATTCTGAAACGTGTAGATACCAAATTTCACTGGAATATTCCCAGTGGTTTCTCTCAAGCACTCTTTGAACCCTTGTTGCTTAATTATGGCCACCCTGTACGTATATATGTATGTATTTAAAAATAATCAATGAAATAAAAACACTCATAAGACCTTAATGAAATTTAATACAAAATTTTCAAATTTTTCGAAAACAAAACATTTATTGAATTTGGGGAAAATAATTTTATTATTTTCTTTTATTTTTTTAGGATCAAATTAATGACAAATTATTAGATGTCGTTCTTTTTGTAATTCGTTTCACCATTGGAGAGAATGTGCGTCTAAATAACTGTGCATACTTTTCGTGATGTTCCCCATTTCAGATGACGTGGGAACAGAAACTTTATTATTCATTTCATTTTTCCAATCGTAATATGTATCAATGACATATTTTGAGCTTAGAACAGACTCCAAATTGTCTTTGTCATAATTGGGGCTGTACACACAGTATCATAGTCAACTGCAACGAATTCTTCCGATGATGCTGTTAAACATTACAATAATACAGAAAATAATGCGAACCCACTTCTCTTTCATTTCACACTCCGTTAAAACCTCTGGTGTTTTCCGTATTTTGTTCATTCCCAGAAGATAAATCTTTTCAGGTTAAGCGATTTTTGTTTCGTGTTAAGAGAAAATGCATAAAAATGCATAGTAGTTTGACAGGACCGTTGGGATATTTCGTGTTAACCAATATTTCGTCATAACCGTTTTTGTATTAAACGTATTTTACTGTATGCTGATTATTTGTTGTGGCTTTATATCTTCTCAGCAGCACACAAGAAGCATAATTGGAAATTAATCATTCAAATCTATACTATATCCAAATCAATGCCTTAAAAAAAGAATAGTTATTTATTTATTAATGAACTATGTTCATTATTTTGTCACTAAAAATATTCACTTTTGAGTGATATGTTTCAGTTTTTTTTTATGTTGATGATTCTGTAAGCACTTTTTTTAAAAATTGGTGAAATAAATATTTAAAAGAAAATATTTATCCAAAAAGTCATTTTGTAATGATGGTTGGTTTTCGCCAGATAAAACCGAAGAGTGACACTTTTTTTTACAGATAGTCATAATATATTGGAAATGTTTTATTAAAATTACTATACATTATGGTATGGGTTTGCCATTTTCAAATCAGCGCAAAAATGAGATTGTATTACTTAATTTTATTTTAAAATTTGATTCGTAAGAACCAATTATTCAATTATACACTT
>BMAO01001493.1:0-18741 GCA_019973975.1 Trichonephila clavata | reverse complement strand
GTAGCCAAATTCTTGGCAAGCTCATGATTCTTAACCTGAGATAAACCGCATGCATTCCACTGGAGAGCATGAAGAGAACACTGAAGGCGAGACATGCCGACGTAGTGGATCACTTAGCCGTAATAATTTACGTTTCCGGGGTGCACCAACGAGGAGGTGGATCTACATTGCACTCCCGGCGCACTATGGCATTGATGGGAATGAAAATGCCGATTGCTTGGCGAAGAAAGGGACAAAAGTTTTTTAAACCTCTAAGCAATACAGTTCCTTTTTATAGTGCCAAAAGAATTATAAGGAAATACTACAGAGAGCACTTCTGGACTAAATTCAACCAAAAGAATAAATAAAAAGTGTGGTTTAGCATACTCCTTCATATTCCAAAAGGGCCACGATTTAGAGCTGTGGCCGATTTTCGAATCGCCACTGGTCACGACTGCTTATCCAAGCATCTAAACATGATAGGCATTGCCCAGAGTCCACTTTGTAAACTGTGAGACTCCAATGAAGAAATGGACGCCATTCATTTGGCACGCTGCCGTGCACTCAGCTCTGGATCCATGTGGAGCAGATATTGGGAGGCCAGACACAAAATGTGTGATTTATAGACTATACTGTGAACTTGTGTTTCTTTTATTATTTTTTATTATTATTTTTTGTGTTGCTCTTTGATTTTTGTCAACATTCTCTGTTTCTCATTTTATTTGCAGTTGTCTTGTAATCCGCCATCAGAAATAAAAAAATCTTCAGTTTTGTGTTAGTTTCACTGTATTTCCGAAATACATTACTCGTACACAGAGTGCAAGTGACTTCAAATAATATGATGTTTGTCCGTTGTGGAGATATAATAGGTGCGCGGGTTTCAAATCCCAAGTTTCAAGAGTTACTTTTTTCAAAAGGCCCAAAACATGAGACAGTTTGTCATAAAAAATGCCTGCTTTCTGTGCCCCGATCATTTCTGCGCACAAATGATCTCTTTTAGCAAGGTGCAGAGAACACCTATATTGGAACATGGATGAATAAGAGACCGTTCTAATCTCTGATGAAGCCATATGCCACCTAACCATTAATCTATTATTGATGTACCTACGTCTGGAGAGAGCCAAGGACCTGTTTTTCTCTCGTTTTCATCTCTAAGCCTCTCTCTCTTTCAGACCATCCTCTTCTGTAATTCATACACATGATCATGAATGTGTTTTATGACTGTTTACTTTCTTTCCTTTTTCTTGTTTTTATTTTATTTCTATTTTATATTTTACACATATTTTTGTACGAAAGTACATGATTTAACAAACAATCGAGTGGAAAAAAATTTCGTTTTTTTCAAAACATAATTTTTTTTAAGGATTATATTACAGGCGCCTTTAGCGCAAACCGCAAGTGCTATATAAGGGAAAACAGATTGGCGATTTAAAGTAAGGCAATTGTTTTTTTTTCATGAGTTTATTGGCTTAAGTTGTTTACCTAGGCCTCATGGATGACATCGAGCGTCTTTTGACAAAGTTTCTGAATGAGGAAAAATAGTAGCCTATAGGGATTGCGGATTATCCTTCAGAGAAGTCGGTCAACGGGTTGGACGAAACCAAGCAACTGTGATGCGGATCTGTCATCGCTGGATGTAAGAAGAAATGAAAGACCTATTACACCAATCGCACCCACTTCGTTGCATCACTGTCCATGATCACAGGCTGATTGTGCGCAGTGATGGATCACGTAGCCACATCAAGAGCCATATCGCAACTAATTCAGTCTTTTACTCATCATTCAGTGTCCTTTCTCACCATTTGACACCGTTCGCAGCAGAAAGGAATGTGCGCAGGGCGTCCATTGCTTCGTTTACCTTAATTGGAAACCACAGACGTTTGCACTGCCAATGGTGTGATGAACGGCTGACATGGACAACGGAATGGAACGACATTGTGTTTACTGACGAATCCCGCTTCTATCTGCAACATCACAATGGTCGGATTTGAATTTGGAGACACCATGGTGAGAGGCTGCTGAACTGTTGTGTTTTCATCGCCACACTGCTCCTGCACCCGGTATCATGGTTTGGGGTGGTATTGGATATCACTGCCACACTCCTCTAGTACACATTTCCGGTTCACTGAACAGCAGCGCAACATCTTTGAACTGTTGGAGCCCGTGGTTCCTTCCATACATTCAGCACTTGCCATCAGGCATATTCCAACAGGACAAGGCGCGACCACGATGTTCAAGATGTCTTCTTTAACCCATCAGATTGAAATGCTTCCTTGGCTTACTTGTTCTCCCGATCAATCGCCAATCAAAAACGTGTGGTAAATGCTTACACAACGACTGGCCCGGGATACATCATCCGCTGCAACACCAGATCAACTTTGGCAATATGTGGAAGCCGCATGGACTGCTATACTTCCAGGATACATCCAAAGCATCTTTGATTCAATGCCGAGGCGTGTGGCAGCGGTTATAGCCAACAATGGCGGCTACACTTAAAAATCCTTTTATAATATATTCATGATGAAATTTCACTAAATGGCAGGAAGATTTTCAAAATATAAAAGAAATAATTTTGTTTTCCTCTAGTCTAATTGAATAGTTGTCATACTTTTTCAATTCTCGATATGCGTATTTAATTCAGTTTTCTCAGCACATTCTGTAAAAATAGAAATACCAAAATGTTAGAAATTAATTATATATTCGAAAATGAGTAGAAGGATGGTTGGAAAACTAACGTCTGTATTCATACCTAAGTGACTCATTGGTCATAATTTGGAATCATTGGCTTTGATACTCATTTCTTTAGCACAGTTTGTAATTTTCGAAATAAAGATTTTTAATATATGCTCTTAAGTAAAAATTGGTTTTCTCAAAAAGGTTGATTTATAAAGAACATTATATGATGATGATATCTACTTGCGAGCTTTGAATTTCATATTAGAAGTGCCTTACTACCACTGAAAAAATGCACTTACGAACTTTTGGGCCAAAATATCCACCGTAGAATTTCAAATATAGCCATCCAAAATATCAAATATAGTAAAACGTCGTTTATCTGAACGTTTATTATCCGGAGCGTCAAATATCCGGACCAAAGTCATGATACGTTTTCGAGCAATGCTCAACAGTTGTTTCGCGTGAGGCCAAAAGTGACGGGAAAACCTAAGGTAAGGGATATTTCGGGAATTTCAGTTGTGTGATTTGGTAAACATGCTAAATAATGACGAGATTGTGACTTCCGTGCAAGAAGAATGCAACCCTGTCTACGATGAAACGGATGAAGACAAGGACAACAACGAAAGTAGCACAAAGGTCCATCAAATTCTGACGCTTTTCTGCGTTAAAGACAGCTACGGAGTGTTACGAACAACAATCAGAGTGCTGTCCTACTCAACTACTGCTGCTCAAGAGAATCAGAGTTCTTGCAGCGAAAAAACGATGTGCAATGGTACAGCGAAAAATAAGTGATTATTTTCTACAATAAAGGTAAAATTGCGACATTTTGCACCTATTTTGTTTTTTCTTCAAGCACGTTTCCCGCGTGTGATGATTTTCAATATTCGTATAGTGTCCGGTTTCATATACTGCATGGATCGCATTCGGTTTTCGGTTATCCGAACAATCATGTATCCGAACGGTGTCCGGTCCCAATTGATTCGGATAAACGACGTTCTACTGTATCCATAAGGAATTTCAAAACATTTATCATAAATACAATATAATTCTTCCGTCTCTTTCTTTCAGTCACGTATGGAAAGACAATATTTTAAGTTGAGAAAGGAATGGAAAAGCGTATTAAAAGTATTTTAATAATAAGACAAATATGTTATATGATTCCTGTTTCATTTTATAATATTTCTGCAAATTTTTGAATTCCGAGTTCAGATGTGAAATTATAGTGTTAATCAAAGTCTTAAGTCCAGCACTTAAACAGTTTGTTTCTGAATTCTAAGAGAACTTTTAAGATAAATTCCATTTTAAAATCAGTGAGTGAGTGAGTGAATATTAACGTCGCACTGTTCAGCTATAATTTTAAAATCAGAACCTATTCATAACACAAGCATAGTGTTACTCGAAATAAAGTAACATAAATCGTAATCCTGTTTCAGTTCGTTTCTCCTAAGATGTTTATCATATTAAAATATTTCCTTCAATTTATTGCATATAGAAATTATCTAAAGTTTCATCTGCGTAGTTTTAGCTATTCGAAAAATTCGATAGAAGATAATTAATGAATGTTTCTGAAGGCGAATGCCGCTTTTCTTATTGCAATTTTAGATTCAAAGAATTATTTTTAGCGGGAAATGCTTATAACGGAAAATTATTTCTAAAACAAGAAACAGTAAATTGTTTCGATAATCATATTCGTATTTAGAAATTTTTAAACTAGAATCATGTAAATGAAATGAAATCATTATGATTTCAACTATTATAAAGAGAAATTCTAAGCCCGGGCGGAAGCAAATATCATTCAAGAGAGAAAAAAAGGGAGACAAAAAAGAAAAATCATTGATTATAAGTTAAACCGCTTAACGTTGCATAATTTTGAAGAAAACGGTCATAAAAGTGCCTATTTTTTTATTCAAGAAAATTCTAATTCTAAGTGTTTTTGCAACACATGTATTTATTTTAAAATTTTGTGTATATTTTTTTATGAAATACAAAATAAATAAAGCGAAGCCAACATTTAGAGTTATTACGACTGAATGTTGGTTTTCCACCAACGTAAGAAAACATGTGTTTTAAACATTAAAGGAGAATTTTATCACACTTATGCAAAATATAAATTGACATTAGTAATTTTTTCTTGTGAATTAAATTTCAAAGCATGAGATGCAAAGGGCAACATCACAGGTAACAGTACAGATCCATGATCACTGCTCTCAGATTCTCTAACCGAACTTTCAAAACAATCAGTTATTTCAGAAACACTCTCAGATTCATTTATACTTAAAGTAGAATCCTATTAACTTCCTGAATAACTCCATAACATATGCAGTATTAGTATATATATATATATATATATATATATGTAATAATTCCTCTAGTATCCTTTTAATTAACTCTTTTTAAATATTTGAAATTCTTTGGTTCAAGACTAACGCATTATTCTGAAACGTAATCTAAGAATAACATATCATCAGAAAACTCGCTCCCACCCGTTTCAAACCAATCACGGCTCCTGTTATAAAAGACGTGACCTTCACCACCAGTATATAAACCGAGAGCGTTTTGTGCTCTCTCTCTCTCTCTCTCTCTTTGTCTGCTCGCGTAAGACGTAATGGAATTTCAGGACGAAGTCCGAAGCGTGGATATGGAGGATGTGGATGCCTCCACCCTAACTGATGACCAGATTTGCTTCACGATTCTTGACTATGAAACGAAGATAAAAATCTACAACGCAAGGAAGACGTACGTCGCCAAGATGATACTCATGGAAAATGAATTTAACGGAGAAATGACGGAAACGGCTAAAAAACTGGAGGAAAAAGCTACAAGCATTGCTGAGAAGATCGCCTCCCTAGAAGGTAAGATGCTTGAGTTGTTTCCTTGCCCAGTGCTGTAAACATCATGTTAAATCTGACCTGAATTTAAAAATTAAACCCTCTAAGAAAAGACCTGCGCCGAACAAATAGCAGGACCCTCAAAAATAACCACTAGCGTCGTAAATAGTCCTGATAACTAGTTAAACGAATTCAAATTCCCACGTAAAACCGCAAAAATTGCTATTGAACCAGAGGAGAATGTAAAAAACATTCAAACACAAAATAGTTTTGGAGTTCTAAACTCAGAGAATGTAGATGTCGAGGACGTCACCCCTGCTGCCCCCAAAATTGTAGTAAGACCAATTATGATGAAGCTCTTCCCCGAATATAATCTGATACTGCAGGAATTGCATAGGACATACCCATCGGCCACCAACACCCACACCGCAGGCTACATTAAAATTCACCTTGATAGCAAAGACCAGCACCAGGAAATAACCGATTACCTAATTAGCAAAAAAGTTCAACACTACGTTACCGATCCCCCCGCAAATAGACCTCTTAAACTAGTAATAAAGGGCCTCTTGGCCTCCACGGACCCGGAAGATATCAAAAAAGACCTCATCAATCAAGGAATCAAGATCTTAAAAATAGCCCAACTTAAAAAATTTAAAATTAAAGATCCCCTCCCAATTTTCATGATAGAGGTGGCACGAGATGTGAAAATGTCAATGACATTTTCAAAGTTCGGAGCTGCCTCTACATGCAAATTAAAATGTATCCGTTCAACAGGAGTAACAGAGTAACGCAGTGCTTCAACTGTAATTATTTTAATCTCTCTCTCTCTCTCATGCCACCCAAAACTGCAGGATGAACACGCGATGCTGAAATGTGGTGAAAACCACAGGACAGGACAATGTACAATCAAGGAGAAAATTGAAAATCCGACCTGCATTAATTGCAATACTAAAGGCCACATAGCCTCCTGAATGTCCGCTATACCCCAAACCCAAAAAAGGCAAAAGCAAAAGCCCCCAAGAAAATAAAAACCGACACGAAACTCCCAAGTTAACACCTCCCTAATTATTCCCGGATTGAGTTTCGTTCAAGTTACTAGCACCAAAACCCAACAACAGATGGCAGCATGCCTGGCATTTAATAGTTTTAAATCTAACCAAAAAGAAAATATTCCCTCGGAGATAATCAATATCACCCAAAACCAAAACTCAGAATTTACTTTCCTCCAAGCTATAATGGAAATTAAAAGATTTTTGACCTATTCCCAACACTACTAAAAGAAATGGAAAGATCCTACAACTCCAATAACCCAGAAGAAAAACTCACCTGTCTGGTCAGAGGAATTTGTTCCTCTGCTCCCAGCTTTAGTGTAGTTGAATTTAATTTTCTTTTACTTCTCCACGGTTCAATGGTAATTCTTGCAATATTATCTTATTTGTAATAGTCTACTTATTTTTCTTCCATTCTGATCCGTCGTCCAACTCTGTTGAACGACAGGCCTGCTCTGATTGGTTGCCTCAATCTAAGATCTCTATATACCTCATTAGCCGAACTCCTGTCTCGGCCAATCAGAACGCTCTCTCTACTTTCAGATCTTTTCTAATATCATGAGAGTTTCTCTCTCATTCCTACATCTTCTCTTTAATTTTTTCATTTCTCCAAAGTAAATTTCTCATTTTAATTACCCATTTACACTGGCAAATAATAACTCGTAACAGGCATCATTATTACCCGATAGGAGATTAGAGTCCTGACAAGGACTAGGGCTCCAAAAAATTCCCCCAGCTTTGTCTGCTCGCCTTATTCATGTCATGGTCACTAACTGCTTTCACCTGTTTGCTTTTGTGTTTTAGATATTTGGTTTTATGTATGTTGTTTGAAATGTCCTGCTCAAAAAATAATAAAAAGTAACAAATAACAAATCTCATCGAGTATGCATGACAGTACCCATATAAAATGTAATAATCAAGGAAAAATCTACTCCGTGCAGTGCAATTCAACAAAATCGGCTGGATTGTCGCGATGTGCGGGAAAAAGATAAAAGATAAGAAGAAATTAGGAATCGTGTTCGATACTTCAAGTAAAAAAAATTCTACAAATAAAGTGTGAAAAGGAATCCAAGCCACGAAAATGTTTTCCACTCTTCTAAAATAGGGAAATCCCTTTTTTCAGTTCCGTTGTACAGCAAATATTCCTGATGTGTGTATAAATTATGAAGTGCACTTTTAACATGAAAAAAAGTCATCAAACTGAAAATTAGCGCAATTTCTTGAAGTAAAATTTTCATTTCGTGTTCTTAAAGACAGCAAAATCAAAATAATGCGAACATTTTGAAATCTAATACATTTTGAGATTTAATACATTTTGAATGTTATTTGCGGGTACCCATGTTTTACATTTTTAACGGTGTATATTTGCTTTTATATTATCTAATTTTGTCTTTAATTAACACCTTTTAAATTTTTTTAAATTCTGGAGGGGAGATTATTTAAATTGGGGAAATTTATTTTCTTTCAGAAAAATTTGAGAGAGGCTATTAAAATTTTATTAGAAGAGGCCATACCATATTAACTTGTCGTTTCTCGAATTTTAGAATATTAGTAGAAAGAAACAGCTGATATTTTCCAAAATATGGGTAAAAATAAACATTTTCTATCAAATCCGTTAATCAGTGAGAAAGATAAACTACCATGCATTCTTTCTCGTCTCGTACGTGTTATCAATTTACTAGACACAGTAATTTGCAATTTGTTTCCAGTATCAGCTGGAAAAATGCAAATATTTCTTTATCATATCCGGTTCTTTATCTATTTTTTCTTACACATCTTTGACGTAGAAGAATTATTAAATCTTTTATTAATCGTTAATTTTTACAGCTATTTTAAATAAAAAGTAATCGTTGAATTTTTTATTCTTTAGCGTGTGTCTTTTCTGTGTGCCGACCTATACTGTTTTCTTATGTTTCTACGTACAGTTCAGCTTTAGTCCAGATTTAGAGCAATTTGGTATAAAATTTATCATTCCATATATGTGTGTGTGTGTGTGTGTGTGTGTGTGCGTGCGTGCATACTAGCCGTTACCCGCTCATTTAGATATTTCATGAAGTTATATGAATATACGTATACTGTTTATATGTACACTGCTGGCCACACAAAATGCAACACCAAGAAGAACAAGAGATATCACTGCGAGATTTACTTGGGAGATAACATGTTGTACAAAGGTCATATGATTAAAATTACAACTTCTTGTGACTCGTGGATGATGACAAAATCAGTAGTTAGTATGACCGTCATTGTTGACTATAACTGCTGCCACACGCCTCGGCATAGAATCAAAGAGGCTTTGGATGTAACCTTGGTGTACAGCAGTCCATGAATCTCCACATATGTCCAAAGTTGATCTGGTGTAGCCGAGGGTAGTGTATCCCGGGTTAATCGTTGTTGAAGCATGGATCACACGTTTTCGATTAGCGATAGATCTAGAGAACAAGCAGTCCAAGGATGCAATTTAATCTTATGGATAATGAAGAACTCTCAAACATTGTGTGCTACATGTGGTCTTGCATTATCCTGCTGGAATATGGCTGATGGCTAGCGCTGAATGTATTGGAAGACGACGGGTTCCAAGACCTCAGTAATGCAGCTCTGATTGGTCAACGTACCGACAATGTGTACTAGAGGAGTGCGGCAGTGAAATCCAATACCACCCCAAACTATGATATCAGGTGCAGGGCCTGTGTGACGATGCATAACGCAACCGTTCAGCAGTTTCTCACTACAGTGTCTCCAAACTCGAATCTGACCATCGTGATGTTGCAAGCAGAAGCGGGATTCGTCAGTAAACCCATTGCAGTCACATTCCGTTGTCCATGTCTACCATTCATTGCATCATTGGCGGCGCAAACGCCTGTGGTTTCCAGTCAAGGGGAAATGAAGCAATGGACGAATTGCGGCCATTCCAATCAGCTGCAAACGGCGTCGAATGGTACAAGCGGACTCCGAAAATGACGAGAAATATACTGAATCTGTTGTGATATGGTTCGTGAAGTGATTGTGTGGTCCATAACTGTCATGCTCACAATCCACCTGTCATCCCGGGCAATGGTGTAACGAGGTGAGTGCGATCGTCCCTCGTCGGTCTGTCGTTTCCTCCTGCATCTAGCGATGACAGATCCGCATCACAGTTGCATGATTTCGTCCAACATGTTGACCTATTTCTCTGAAGGATAATCAGAAATCTCTATAGGATACTATTCTCTCTTGGTCGAATTCAGAAACTTAATCAAAAGACACTCGATGTCTTCCACGAGACATAAGTAATCAGCCTACGCAAACAATAAATAAATAAATAAATAAAAGAAACGCATGAAGAAACAAATGCCGTACTTTAAATTGCTCATATGTTCTCCCCAGACAAACATCACGGTCGCTACAGTTGTCCTAATGTGGGTCTGCGCTATAATGCTAATGGTTTTCATATTTCATCGCCGCCAAGGAATGTTTTAAATTTCACTTGATTTGCATGCTTCTTGCAGGGTGTTGCATTTTCTGTAGCTAGCAGTGTATAAATTATGGATATCTTAGCACAAGGATTCGATTGTATTGAAAAATAGTCTTATAACTCTCGCCTCTTGATAACGTCCTCCCGTTGTTGTGGTGTGGTAGTTCGGAGAGGGGGTGCGAGCTCAGGTGTTGTCCTCGTCACTTGACCGTGGTTCAAAATTACGAGGTCCTTCGCCAAAGGCTCTCGTATAGTTGAACAGTGCGACATTAATATTCACTCACTCGCCTCTTGATTTAACCCTTTATGATTTTGATTTGCACCAATTTTTTTCGGGCAATATTTTTTAAATCAGAACTTTGAAAAGTAAGGGATATACATAAATCAAATACTCAACTATGGGAAATGTAATCCGTTAGAGCTAATTAACTAAATTGGTACTTGAGAGTACCTTCAGAACACAATGGTCTAAAATATTTTCGAAATGCAAAAAAAGACCGAATGAATTTTTAACGCAGTTTTAACTCTTAAAAATGTTAAATAACTAGATAACACTTCACAAAATATTTATTTTTGAAAATTGTAAAATTTTTAAAATTTATTTATTTATTTATTTTTTACTTATAAAAGAACGTTGTACACATAAACTTAATTTGATGATATTCTAAGCAACAATTTTTCATTAATACGCAAAAATTCATTACACGTTGTGCATTTTGAGTGAGGTTTCGATTGAATGTTTCTTAAAGCACTGCATCCAGGGGTAAAAAATACAGTATTTTCTGAACATGAACTACTGCACCTTGATCTTTTATTCAGTCTCTTGATCCTCCTCTTAAGTATCTAATGAAAATTCCAACACATTATTTGCTGGGACTTCTTCATCTGAAGAATCATCTGTTAGTGCGTCACTGCTTTCTCACACACAGATGGTAGATTCTGTAATAAATCCAAAACCTCTTGAAGACTGAGCTTCTTTTTTCCAGGCACTTTAAGAAAAGGGGGGGGGGATAATAATAATAGCACACCTTTTGAAAACCTCTTATTATTGTTAAAAATGTAAAAAAAAATTTAATGTTACTAATTTTTGAAAAAATCATAGATATTTCATTTAATTGTGGGGGAAAAATTCAAAGCTCAAAATTTTTTGAAAATGTTAAAATAAAAGAATAAAAAACAAAAAAAATAAGCAAAAAAAAATACTATAAAAGGCATAACTCTATTGTATTAAAGTGATGACGCTACAACGCAACAAAAAACAGCAATAAGCTACACGGATGGAAAAAAAACTAAGTTCTTGTTCTAACACCCAGTGTGCTCACAAAGTTATTCAACTTTAAAATTAATTATATGCACTGTTCACTAAAAATAAGTTGTCAAATCGTTTTCTAAGAACTTTATTAACAAAAAAAAACAAATAAGACACTTAGCTTTTGACATTAAATACTGTTTCGGAACCAAAACGACAATCTTCGCAATCCGATCAAAATGTCAGCTGAAAATGTGACTTCTCTTTTAAAACTACTCGCTTTTCCCGCCAAAATACTCATCACAGAACATGGGCTGCCATTTATCCTGGAAGAGCGGAATTAAAAGAATGTTCCTGCAAAATATCGTCAGAATATTCTTAAAAATGAATATTCTATGTAATTTTAAAGTGTGTAGTACTTATCAATACCATCGGTAGATAAAGGGTAAAAAAAGGACAGAACTTCCAAATTATAGTCTAATAAAATTGAAATAAAATTATCTTTTACGCTCTCGTAACCCCCTTCTCAAGTGGATTTCCGAAAAACCTAATAGATCAAAAACTGTGGTGTCTGGCTACTGTTGGCGGAAGATTAGGGAATGTTGGCGCTATTTAGTGCGTCTTAGGCGGTGGGTTACTGTTTTTAGGGAGAAGGAGATTGACCCTCGAACGGGACGGTCAGGGAAGAGAGAGTCCCTCGTTTTTGAGCGTGAATTGCGCTTGTGTTTTGGTTCTATTGAGAAAGAGAAAGATAGAATCCTGTTCTGTTGACACGACGTTCTGTGTCGTAAAGTAATAAAAAAGAAAGTAATAAAGACATTACAACACGCTCCCATTCGTGGACCAGAGTAAAGAAGAAGAAAAAATGCTTGAAAACGCCACAAAAGAAGATTTAGTAACGGTTCTAGCCGAAATGGGAGAAACCGTTGACGCTGATCTTCGAATTAGGGAGTTGAAACAGAAATTAATGCTAAGTAAGGCGTACTTAGAAAATGAAGAATTCGTCAGAGATGTCTTAGCAACTACGATAGTAGACAGAACGGAAAAAGAAGAGGAAAAAGAGAAGAAGAGTATAAAGAGGAGCGTAGAAGGAAAAAAGAAAGCAGAAGAACGCCGCTTGGAGCGAATACAGGAACTGGAATTAGCGAGAATAGAAGAACTTTTTAAAAAATAGAACATACATAATAAATTTTATTATTGTAGGTTTAGTTTTTCGAAAACGGGTCTTTTTTCTCCTATACGCAAAAGATGCCTGCTCCCCCACAGGAGTTGATTTCCTTAAAATCCCTTCTTATCGGGTTTCCATTCAACAAAAGTAACATGCACACCAAAGTTCATTATGGTAAATGGTAGGTAAATTTTATAAATACGTCCCAGCAATTCCCCTCTCCCACCCCCATAGAAGTCAATTTCCATAAAATCCATTCTTAGTGGATTTATATTCAACGAAAGAATCAAGCCAACAAAATATCAAGTCAGTAGGTCCCACAGTTCAAAAATAGAAATATTTATCTATTACGTCCCTTAAGCCCCACCTCCTCCCTACCCTCCTCACAACGTTCCGTAGAGTCGATTTCCACAAAAACCAATTTGTAGCGGATCTCTATTCCATGAAAGGAACGGGCCTACCAAATTTCTAACTCGTAAGTGTTAAACTGTTATTTCGAGAAAAGAAATTTCTATAAATTGATGTATTCAAATCGCTGTTTCTAAATGAGATTTTTTATTATATGGAGTGTAAATGTGCATTTCTTTTAATCATAAATAATACTAATTACCTTATTTTTATTAATTAACTGCAGGTCAAATCCAAAAATTTCTATGATGGAGTTGAATTTAGTTTTTAAGAAATTAAGGTTGCCTTTTGTAGAATGTAATATTAGGTCCAAATTCTCTTTTTCTACTAAAAAATTCACTACTTCTAAATTAGATGTATAATCTTAAATTAATATCTATTCAAATTTTGAATCTTCATTGTTTATAGTATCTAATTCATAAATCCGAATGCGTTCATTCTACGTCTCAATTTATCTTTTTCTAAAGCATTAAAAACATTATTTTCATAGAATTACTAGTGAGTCCTCATTAAAAAATTAGACTCTGAGTTTTTGATATATTTGGCGATTCCAAGGAACAGAGTATCTTTAATGGCTCATACACGGGTTTTATTAGCAGGTTTCAAATATTCACTAAACAATGATGTCATTTCTATAAATAACTAATATTTCCCTTCTCTTGAACACGTGATTATATTTTTTTATATTCCGTTTTCCCCTGTTGTTCTTCAAGCATTTAAATGTGGAATTTTAATTGTGGGAAAATGTGTGGAATACACATACATATAATATTTATTTATTTATTCTTACTCATTTAATATGAGTATTCACCTTATCCCATTTTCTCTAGTATGAATTTCCGGATGTATAACAAGTTCCAATTTTACATACCTTTGTATCAGACTACAACAATTGAATTTCAGTTTAGCTGTTCGCTAAATTCCAGCTGTTTCCTTCAAATAGGCCGTGGTGGTCATTGTCATAGTCGCTGGTTTGAATCCTGATGCCATTGAAAACTTGCTATGTGGATAATCGAAGTCTTTCCATTGGGGTGTGGCGTGAAATTCTGAGAGTGAAATACCAGTTAAAGTGCCTTCCACGCTATTTGACCATGATTCAAAATTACGAAATACATCATCAATAACTCTAATATAGCTTCAATGTGTGTGACGCTAATAAAAATCGATTCAAATTAGAGCGGGGCTTAAGATAGATTAGGCATTGTTTCAGATGCCCTCCGATTCATTAGACCAGGAGTCGACAACCTTTAAGCTGTTCAGCGCCAAACCAACCTACCAATATGATTCAGCGTGCCATGCAATAGGAAATATTTGAAACAATTCGATTCCCACGGCAATACATACAGAGTTAGGGAATAGAGGTCAAAAATACAGATTTAGAGTTTTATTTGAGAGGTTAATTCTCTGCATCATTTAAATAAATTTTTTGACATAAAAATAAACAACATAAAATATAATATTCCTTCAATATAAAAAAATTAAAACTGTACACATAAATATGTATCTTTTAAGAATTTCTATTAAAATAAGAAGTAAACATAAAATATCACTATATTCTTCAATATAAATAAAATTTAAAATTGTGCACACACACACACACATGTATAATGCATTTTTAAAAAATATTTATAAAATTAGAAATAAACAACATAAAATATAAGTGTTCATGCAACATACTTAAATAAAAAATTAAAATTTTAATGCAAACATTGTCCTGGCAGAGCTTTACTAAATGTCGCAATATCAGGGGTAAAAATTGTGACTTTGAATTTGATATAGAATTCTGAATGTTCAGCTGTTAAAAATTTCTTAGTGGACTCAAAATATATTACATGAGAAAGAATTTGTTCATATATAGATAGGTGGAACCACAAAAGCGGTAATTGTTTGACATAAAAATGTAATTTCCTTTTTATACCCAGAAACAGCTCTTTCTAAAACTTCACATTTCTCATTAGAATTCTTAAATGTGACCTGGTGCTTCGTTTGAAAATGTCTTTTTACATTTGACTTACAATATACAACACTTTCGCGACATCGGGTACAAATAGCGCGATCCTTTTTCGTGTGTTGTACGAATACAAACTCGTTCGCTTAAGAACCGTGAACATCAAACTTTCTTTTTAGCAAGCTTTTATAAGCTTCATTTGTATATAACGGAATTTTTGAACACGATTTTTACCCACTTTAAAAGGTCAGAGTGATTCCAAATTTTGCACACTTGTCAAGGACCGATGACAATAGAAGAATTTAATAATTTTGTTCAACTATCCTGATCAGGATATCAGTAATAACGATTTTCTGATTTGGCGACTAATTCATTATACCGCTTCCAGATTTGGTGACTAAAAGATTAAGTTATAAGCCTATAAAAAGAAAATGTTTGCATCAACAATTTCTAATCTATATATATAAAGGAGAAAAGCGACTCACTCACTGACTGACTGACTAATCACGATATCTCCGGAACTATTCAACCTACAGACATGAAATTTCGTAGACATGTTCCTTTCATAGAGTAGACGTCAGCTAAGAACGGATTTTCCGAAATTCGAAACGCAAGGGGCGTTAAAGGGGTTAAGGGGCGTTATAAATAATTGCTTCCATGTTTAAACTACTTGATGTATAATCTTGAAATTGGGTAAGCAGATTCCTTTCAGAGAGTAGACATCCGCTACAAAATGAGTTTGGTGAAAATCGACCCCCAAGTGGCGTTGCAGGGGCTTAGGGGACGTTATAGATAATTATTTCCATTTTTAAACTATTAGACGCAGTCTTTATATTTGATAAATAGATTTCTTTCATAGAGTAGAGATCAGCTATAAGAAGGTTTTGTGAAAACAGACTTCTAAGTGGCGTTGCGGGGTATAAGTGGCGTAATAGATAAATATTTTCGTTTTTAAACTACTTGACCTAGCTGCTTGAAAATTGGTAGAAATGTTTCTTTTATGGAGTAAATATCCGCTACAAAACGGGTTTGGAGAAAATTGACCCCCAAGGGGTGTTGCAGGGGGTTAAGGGCAGATATAAATAATTATTTCTATTTTTAAACCATTAGACTCACAGTCTTGAAATTTGGTAAGCAGATTCCTCTCATAATAGGATAGAAATACACTACAAAATATGTTTTGTGAAAATCAACCCCTAGGTGGCGTTGCGTGGGTTCAAGGGGCGTTATTCATAATTTTTTTGCATTTTTAATTAATTAGACGCACAGTCTTCAAAGTTTGCTAAGCAGATTCCTTTCATAGAGTGCAATTCCCCTACAAAATGGGTTTTGTGAAAACAGACCCAGAAGTGGCGTTGCGTGGGCTCAAGTGGCGTTATAGACAATTATCCCCATTTTTAAACTGTTAGACGTACAGTCTTGAAATTTGATAAGCAGATTCCTTTCGTAAAGTAGAGAACCGCTACAAAATGGGTTTTGCGAATATCAACCACCAAGTTTAATTTCGGGAGTTTAAGAGGCGTAATCGATAAATATTTCCATTTTTAAACTATTTGATCATCCTGCTTGAAAATTGGTAGGCATGTTCCTTTCATGGAATAGAGTTCCTCTAACAAAGAGTGAAACGAAAATTGAACCCTAAGGATGTTTGCGAGGGGTCAAGAGGAGTTTCAGAAAAAAATTCCTGTTTTTAATTGTTAGACCCATATACTTGAAAATTTTTAAGCATGTTTTTTTTGTTGAATAGAGATCCACTAAGAATGTATTTTAAGCAAATCAAGTTCTTAGGGGGGGGTGCAGGGGGTTACTGGGACGTATTGACAAAAAAATTACTTTTTTCGAGCTACAAAGACTATAATAAAGAAATTTGGTTTGCATTTTTTTTTTGTTGAATTGAAATCCTCTAAGAGCGGTTATTTTGGAAAACGGCTCTCAACGGGATTACGGGATATTGATAGTAAAACTTCTTTTTTTTTCTGTTAGATTTAGACTTGAAAATTGGCTTGCATGTTCAATTTACGGAGTAGAGATCCACCGAAAATTGGTTTTGCGGGAATCCACTTGGTTTTTGAGTTACGGAAGAACAAGCATCATTCTATGCTTCAATTTTAGAGATTTTCAGAAAATACAAATTAGATGAGTTCTGCCCTTTTTTTTATCAACAGGTGACAGTTACAGGTATAAGTATATTTTTCAATTCAATCGAATTCTTAATGCTAGGACTTAGATATCAATAATTTATACATATATATAAGCAGTAAAAATTTATAAAACATCATGAAATACCCAGCGAAGCGGGCGGGTAACAGCTAGTCATTATATAAACGATTGTTTAATTTGTCTGAAAAAGAAAAAAAAAGGACTCCTGCATATGAAAAAAAAAGAAACTGATGCAAATTTCAGGTAGAATATTGAGCTCTTTTTACCATGAAATATTTCAAACTTAGCTCTTCTAGATGTCCATTAGTTTGTAGATTCTACATTGTGTTGTATTGACAAGATTCCAATGGGTATTAGAGATTCTAAAAAAGACACATTTAATATTAATTTATGAATGAATAAATGATAGTTTAAAAAACTAAATATGCATGATTTTCTTGCTGATCTAACTAAAGAATGAAAAATAAATTATAGTTTAAAAGAACTAAAAAACACGCTTTTATATGATATCGAACTGTTGTTGATAAAATAACAATTTTTGCTTATTATATTTCCGCTGCAAAACATTTGTTAAGCAGAATTTTGGATTATGCCTAAGACATTTGTTTTTTCTTTCGTCGATGCCCAAGCTTTTGGTGGGTAAAGGACGAACTACTTTCTTTTTTATTCACTGTGCGGTAATAAATGATACTTCATTGTACAAGTATTACACAATAGTTTTGACGCCAATAATGAGTCACATTTAAACTGAAGATGTTTTCCTTTATTTGAAGCAAAAAAGGTACTAACAAGCTGATTTTGCAGAATCGTTTTATGTGGTAGAGAATTAGTCTTTTATATATATATATACAGTCGACTTTCGATAATTCGAAGTTGGAGGGACCAATGAAAAACTTCGAATTAGCAAGAGGGTAGGAGAAAAAAACTTCCAAAGTACTTGATTTTTCTAAAAGGTTTAAATTTGAAACTATATAATAAAACAACAATTGTGTTCACATGTATAAAATTATTTTAAAGTATTTTTAAAAAGTACATATTATACAGTACTATACAGAAGTTAAAAGTCATGTATTAATAGAATACATTCATACACAGTCCTACGCTTCTCTTCTTCACAACAGCGGACCATCCTTTCTGAACACATGTGTAGAAAGGCCACGTGTTAAACGAAAGTTATGGACGGCTGACAACAAGTGCGGTTGGTGTATTGTCCACTTGAAGAAGGAAGTCAATATAAAAGTATATTTTCACCGGAGGAACCGGAAAACACTGAAAAGGGGTAGCGACAGATGGTCATCAAAGGGGCTACGTTACAGGGGAGGCACGCAGAAACAATACAACTCAAAACTTGTAAGCTCAAACTTTTTTGCTTCAGGATTGTGCATGATAGTGAGTGTTCGAATTGCCGAGAGTTTTATAAGCTAACTTCGAATTATCGCGTATTGTAGTCTGGCCAGCCACAGATTTTTTCTCGAAATATTGAGAGCACCAAAACGTATTGTTTTAGTTCTAAATATCAAGAGTTTTTCAAGGGACTGAGCATGTACTCCGAATTATTGAGAGGTTCGTATTATCGAAGGTTTGAATTATCGAGAGTAGACTGTATATATATATATATATACACTCATGTCCATAAATTAAGGATAATGAAGTTCAGGCAAAGAAAGAGACATAAGCAACAAAAAGTTGACTTATTTGTAAAGTCTATTTATTAAACAAAAGTTAAAGAGCAAAAAAGATGCTATATGTTTGACATAATTAATAAAAATTGCGATTTTTACTCTCTGGGTCAAATTTCAAAAAAGAACCGATTTACAAAAAA